>NW_010729182.1:8040-20935 GCF_000365185.1 Nelumbo nucifera
CTCCATTGGGAGATATTGTTTCTCCATATCAGGTACATCCTCCCTCCTACTCCTCTTGGTTCAGATCTGATTTGGTTCATGGTTCAAGATTGATCGTTGAAAATTTGTTTTCTAAAATAGGGAATTCGATTCCCTGCAAAGATGGGAGAAATTTTTTTTGAAATTCGCCCAGTCCATTCCGCAAGACTTAGGCGTCCATGTGATGGATATCCCATCCCTTCATCACCGCCACTGTGTGATTAATTCTATTGCAGTAGCCACACAACGTTTAGAGAAAAGTGTGGCGTAATGCAATCTTCGTGCATATTTAGTGTTTGGTTTCTATAGAGAATATGGGCCGAATGGCCCATAAACTATTTTCTTATTTCTTTTCTTTACGTTCTTTGCTGTAATGGGCCTCAATATGGGCCTTTCTTATGTTATGTCTTTTTTTAAATTATTCGCCCAGTTAAGGGCCTCTCTGAAAATTACTGAAATTAAGTTAAAGAAAAGGAATTAGGGTATAAGAGGAGATTAGATTTGAAAATCTCTCTTTGAGTCCTTAATTGCCGCCACCTTCTTCTTCCTCTTTGTTCTTCTTGATTCTCTGTTTCTGCTGTGCTCTATCACTTTTTTGCACCTTTTTAAACAGTTCGTTTATTGCAAAAGGTTGTTTTTCTTCTTGGTATCAGAACGGGCTCTTCTTTTCTCTCTTTTCTCCTCTTTCTTCCCATACATAGTGTGTATGGAGAACCAAATTGAATGAATAATTAACAAAAATTTTTTTCAGCCCAGTTGTTAGTGGTTTTTTGGAGAGAAGGAGGCTATCCTTGTCGTCACTTTGATAGTATCAAGTGTGTTGCCCGAAACCCTAATTAAGTGGACAAATATGCTTACGGGCCCCATAGGCAGTTTGACCTTGGCACTCAGTGATTGAAAGACTTCTTGTACTTCATCTTGAAGATTGATTCAAGTTGCTTGGTGTTCTATGAAGTTTACAAGGTGCGGTTAGTTTTTTTTGTTTCTCCTGGGTTTCGGGTGTGACGCAGTTAACAAGTACGGCTGCATAGAGGTTGATTCACAACACACATTTTTTCCCTTCTTTATTGATTGTTAATTGAAGTTGTTAAAAGTTATTTTGGGAGTGTTTTAAGAAGATGGATCCTTCGGAAGTTGAAAACAAGCATGTTGCTGAATCCAGACAATTTCCGAGGGCCTTTGTTGACTCTCTATTGGTTGTGACCACAGTCAAGCTAGATGGAACAAATTATCTGGCATGGTCACAATAGTAAAAATTCATGTCTACAATAAAGGCAAGTGGGGGTATATCTCTGGGAGGTAGAAGGCTCCATCGAAAGATGATCCATCCTATGAAAAATGGATGGAAGAAAATTACACTGTAATCGGATGGTTAGTAAATTCAATGCAACCTCAAATCAAACAACACTATTTATGGATGAATTCAACAAAGGAAAAGTGTGACAGTGTTGTTGAAACCTATTCTCAGAAACTGAATGTAGCCAGGGCATACAAGCTAAGGAATGATGTGAAAAATTTAAGGCAGGGGGAGAGACCTTTGGCTGTTTATTTCTCAATGCTGAAATCCCTTTGGCAAGAAATTGACTTGATGGAAACTATTGCTTGGGAATGTAGTAATGATGCTGAAACCTATAGAAAACTAGTTGAGAGAAATAAGGTATTTGAATTTTTGACGGGGCAAAATCCCGAGTATGAATTCACAAAATAGAACATCTTATCCAAGGATAGTGTTTCATTGTGTCAGGCCTATGCCTTGGTAAGTAGTGAAGAAAGCAGGAAACTAGTTCAGGTTCAAGGGGCTGGTCTAAATGACCACTTTGCTAACATGGGGTGAAACCTAAGAGAACTACAGGAAGTCCAAGTGGTTTAGGTAAGAAGGAAGTTATTTGTGAGTACTGTAAGAAACCAAAGCATACAAAAGACAAGTGCTGGAAACTACATCTGAGCTTCTTTCCCTTCGTTTCCAAAAGAATACTGATAATATGAAGACAGGAAGTGCCAATATTGCTACTGCTCTAGATAATGACAGTTGCCTAACCGAAGAGAGGACTGCTAGTGAATAGTTAGCAGTTATGAAGGCAGAGTATGAGAAGTATGGAAGGATGACCAGTCACCTAGAGAGTGTTGCCTCTTCTTCCAACCCTACAGGAAATTCAACATCTTTTGCATTTGCTCATTCAGGTATACGGGCTTCTGCCAATCATGCAACTATCTCCGGTAATCGTAGGATCCCTTGGATTATTGATTTTGGTGCTTCTAACTATACGACCAGTCTTTCCACCTTGCTTATTTCTTATAATTTGCTTCCTGGTCGTGATAAAATCACCCTAACCGATGGATTTCTTGCTCCTATCTCTAGCAAGGGAATCATCAAGGCTACAAACTCTCTGTTACTTCCTTCTACTCTTCATGTACCCAAACTAAATACAAATTTTCTGTAAGCAGCCTAACTAAGTATTTAAATTGCAGTGTAACCATTTTTCCTTCCTATTGTGTTTTTCTGGATATGGAGTCTCGGAAAGTTATTAGGAGTGGCTATAAAATGAATGGAATATATCTGTTGGATACTCCTGGACAGAGCCAAGGACAACCTGGGAAAGTTGCCTTTGGATCTAGATCTTTAGAGTCTGTTAGTCATGTCATGTTATGTTATTTTCGTTTAGGTCATCTTTCTTTTACTGCATTGAGTCATTTATTCCCAGAACTATTTAAGGGAATTAATTTGTCTAGTCTTCATTGTGAGTCTTGTGAGTTGTCAAAACATTGTAGAAACAGTTACCCTTTGAATAATAAAAGATATTCTTCTCCATTCCATATTGTGCACTCTGATGTGTGGGGGCCTTACCACTTACCCTTTATGGGTGGCTACAAATATTTTATCTTGTTCATTGATTATTTTTCACGACATACTTGGATATTTTTTATGAAGTCCTGTGATGAAGTTTCCGGACTTGTGAGGCAGTTCCATGAATTTGTTCTAACCCAATCTGATACTAGAATCAAAATTTTCAAATCTGACAATGCAAAAGAATATTTTGAGAAAAACCTAACCTGTTATCTCACTGATTTGGGGGTTATTCATCAAAGTTCTTGTGTTAGGACTCCAAAACAGAATGAAGTTGCTGAAAAGAAAAACCGGCATATTATTGAAGTTGCAAGAAGTATCCTGTTTGCCTCAAATGTTCCTACAAGATTTTTGGGGGATGTTGTCCTCACTACAACCTACCTAATCAACCGTATTCCATCCAGAGTGTTGAGTTTTAAGTCTCCTTTCAGTCTTCTCTATCCGGGCAAGGACCTTTTTCTTATTCCACTTTGTGTCTTTAGCTACACTTATTATGTACACATTCCAAGTACCTAGAGACAAATTTGAACCAAAGGCCTACAAGTGCATTTTCCTTGGTTATGCCTCCACAGAAAAGGGTTATTGTTGTTTTAATCCAAAGTCTGGAACTCGTTATGTCTCAATGGATGTCACCTTTGATGAGTCTTCTTCTTTCTATGATCCTTCTCAGGAGAGGCATTGTCCAAAGGGAGAGAATTTGTCACATTTGTTTGCTCTCCCCCTTCCTTTCCTAGTTGAGTCTTCTTTTGAGCATCCTTCTACTTCAAATGAATAAAGGGAGTAATAGTCATGTCATTCTCATTTCAATATTCCTATTCCTCCTTCGTTACCTCCTCGTTCTCTTTTTAATCCTAGGTTATACCAGTGGCAAATAACTAGAAGTGGGCAAATATTTTCCTTTACACCACATGAACCTCTTACACTTCCAATCATAGAAGAGACAACAGGTATTGATACAGTCCCTTTAGATCCATCATTCCCAAACCTTGATTTCCCTATTGCTATCAGGAAAGGTAAAAGGAAGTGTACTGCACATTGCATTTCCAAACACCTTTTTTTTAGTTTGCTCTCTCCTTTATATTTTGGCTATCTTTCTTCTATTGCTTCTAACCCAATACCCAAGTCAGTGTTAAAAGCTCTTACTATTCCAAAGTGGAGGGATGCTATAAGAACGAAAATTGATGTCTTACATAAGAATAACACTTGGGAAGTGGTTGATTTGCTTGAAGGGAGGAACCAGTTGGCTTTAAGTGAGTTTTCACCATCAAATATCATGCTAATGACACCATTGAAAGGTACAAAGCTAGGCTAGTTGCAAAAGGTTATACATAGACATATGGGATTGACTATTTGGAGACCTTTGCTCTTGTTGCAAAGATGACCTCTGTGAAGGTTCTACTATCTCTGGCTGCAAATTTAGATTAGCCACTTTATCAGCTTGATGTGAAAAATGCATTCCTGAATGGAGAGTTACATGAGGAGGTCTATATGTCTCTTCCTCTGGGGATGTATGACACAGATATGGAGGGAAAAGTATGTAAGTTGAAGAAATCTCTTTATGGACTTAAACAGTCACTTAGGCCATGGTTTGAAAGGTTTAGGGCTGCCCTTGTTAACTTTGGCTATATACAGACTTAGTCTGATGATACCCTCTTTGTGAAGAAGAGAGGCTCTTTGGCAATATATCTTATTGTTTATGTTGATGATATAGTTGTGATTGGTAATGATGTAACAAGGATTAATGATCTTAAATCTTTCCTTCATACAGAGTTTGAGATCAAAGATTTGGGGGAATTGAGATATTTTCTTAGCATAGAAGTTTCTCGATCTAAGGATGGGATCCTTATCTCTCAACGAATGTATGTGCTTGACTTGCTCACTGAAACAGGGAAGATGGGTGCTAGACTAGTTGCTACTCCTATTAATATGAGTTATAAACTTTCTACCTCAGATGGAGTATTGTTGAAAGATAAAAGTCTTCTAGAGGTTACTTGGGAAGCTGCTCTATTTGTGCATGACTCGGCCAAACATTGCATATGTTGTCAGCTACATTAGTCAGTTCATGCATGCTCCTGTGGACACTCACATGGCAGTAGCAGAATGAATTTTATGTTATTTAAAGGGTTCTCTTGGAAAGAGAATTCTATTTGCTAAGCATGGTCATATGAAACTGGAGGCTAACACAAATGCTGATTGGGCCGAAAACATTGACGATAGAAGATTAACTTCTAGGTACTGTAGCTTGGTAGTAGGTAATATTGTTTCTTGTAGAAGCATGAAACAATTAGTTGTTGCCAAATCTTTAGACAAAGCTGAATACAGAGCCATGACTCATGGAATTTCTGAGCTACTATGGCTTCGATCCTTAATGGAGGAACTGGGCATTGAGTATGATAAGCCATTAATGTTATCTTGTGATAATTAGACTGCCATCAACATTGCTCACAATCCGATGTAACATGATAGAACCAAATATATTGAAGTTGACAGACATTTTATTCAAGAAAGAGTGGCTTCTGGAGAAGTTTGTCTACCATTTATCTCTTTGGAAAGACAATTAGCTAATTTCCTTACCAAGGGCATCCCCATGGCTAAACTTCAGCACGATAATGGCAAGCTTGGCATGATTGACATCTATGCTCATCTTGAGGGGGAGTGTAAAGAAGATGGGCCGAATGACCCATAGATGTTTTCTTATTTCTTTTCTTTATGTTCTTTGCCTCAACATGGGCTTTTCTTATGTTATGTCTTTTTTAAATTATTCACCCAGTTAAGGGCCTCTTTGTAAATTACTAAAATTTAAGTTAATGAAAAGGAATTAGGGTGTAAGAGGAGATTAGATTCGAAAATCTCTCTTTGAACCCTTATTGCCGCCACCTTCTTCTTCCTCTTCTCTACTCTTCTTGATTCTCTGTTTTTGTTGTTCTCTATCACTTTTTTGCACCTTTTTAAACAATCTGTTTATTTCAGAAGGTTGTTTTTCTTCTGTTTCATTTACGTTTTTTATTCAACGTTTGTACTTTATTTACTTGTAATACCGAGAAAGGTAATAATTACAACCGTCTATGACAACTAGGCACCACATCAGCATAACAGTGAAAAAATGCCTAACCGTTGGGGGAAGCTTTAAAAAACAACTACCTTGAACGGTAGGCATGCACAGAAACTGAAGTCACCTTTTGCTATTCTCAATGCGGACAGAAGAGCATGAGAGGGGAGTTGCTAAAGTGGTGCCTATGTGGTAGCATTTATTAAATAAACAACCCATGCAATTTTGAAATATTGAATAGGAATACAAAATACCTCCTCTAAGGTTTTTGACAATCATAAACATGGTTTGTAAAACCGAACCAATCAGGGGTCCGGTTACCGGTTCGAATGGGTCAACAGTTCGGGTCGAACGGTGGGCCAGTTCTGACAAAAAAATAAAAAAATTGAAAAACGGTCAAAACCGTTCGAACGGTTCGAACGATTAACTGGCCAGTTCAACGGTTTACTGACCAAAATCAACGGTTTTGGGGAAAAAAACGGTTTTGGGGGAAAACAGAACCAATTAGGTCAGGTGACCGGTTCCCAGTTTTTCCAGTCTGACCGTCCGGTCTGGTCTGGTTTTGAAAACCATGATCATAAAAACCTCCTCTCAAATTTCACTTTCACAAAATCTTCCCCTATAATATTAAAAACAAAACCTGCAATTACCTCCCTTTTGTTATTGTCTTGGATGGAAAGGTTTGCCTAATGCATTAGTTTTTTAAAAATACCCATTTTACCTTATAAAAATTTACTAAATCACTCCCAAAAGAACTTTTCATTTTTAGTAAAAAATTTCCTAAAATTAAATTGAAAAAGTATAAATGTTAGGTCTAATGACGTCTTAAAGGGTAAATCTGGAATTTTGAACTATATTTAAAAAATGCCCAAATAAATTGTACGGATAATTTCGTAACATTGAATTCTCCATTACTAGAACAACGATGGATGGGAGATTATTGCATTTTTTTGTGAAACTACAGGAGAAGTTTTTGTTAAGGGAAGTTATTATGATTGCTAAAACTTCAGTCGAGGTTTATATTCAGAATCTCTTATATTAATTTTACAATTTTATTACACACACCTCCGCCTATATATGATTCACTACCCAAAACATTTTGATTCATTCCCCCACCTATCACACTGTTCCACTTGTACTATATATTTGAATATTGTGATTAAGTAATGGCTATTACCTGCTTTGGGTCATTATTTCAATTAAATGATTCAAACCATGTGAATATTTCCTGATGTCTCATTAACTATTTGTTGAAGTTCTAGTACAACAGGAAATCAGAATTGTTGATTACAACGACTAACGACCTTTGGGGTGTACTTCAAGATGATTTTAATATTAAAATCAAATTGGATTGGCTGCAATGTGAACCCTATCTCATACAGCAGTGTAAAAACATGGCGTTTTTGGGAATTCGGATCTCCTCACCATTTAATGCTCACCGCACTAATGACTAACCCTGCAGCTCAATGCGGCCGTGCTCCCTGCATTAATTTGAAACATCTCCCCTTGAACGACAGCATATAAATCCGGACTTGCGGCTTCATTGTGATGTGGGGAAAAATTTATAAATCCGGGAGATGGTCCAGATGTGCTCGAATTCTAATTTATTGTGGCCAGACCAATTAGGGTTGCTAGGCGAATTTATAAAAGAAAAATTCTTTTAACATGTGAATTAATTTCTCGGTATTTGAAAATCAGATTTTTTTTTTTGGTTTCAACATGTACTGTATGGGATCAAATTTGAAATCCAAATTTAAACTGAGCATACTTAATATGAAGTTCATAAATTATAGTTCACAAAGTGGTAGTTTACTAGTCTTGATTCAAATCTGATTTGGATCAAGACATAATCACACTAATATAATGGAGTTTCATACCTATTTTTATACCCATATTTGATTCATATCACATGACAACTTGACTTCATTAGCTAGTCTTACTAGTAATGGGCTTTGGCCCATTTCCTTTAGTGATTCACATATATAGGTGTTGTAATGTTTTTTATACCTGAATATTGTATGGTGTGGGAGCCATACAAAGGTCTCACATAAGTGTATATGGGTTCAGCCTATGTCTAGAAAGAGATAGGCCGAATTCACTATACAAAAACAGTGAACTCCTGACCCAATCAAGTCGGGTTCAATTTTGCCCGACACATAAGTCTAAGTGATCATTGGTTTCAACCACCTTATGAAGGCTAAGGATAATGAACTGATATGAGATAAAACCCATGCAGTTATAAGCCCTATAATGAATTGTCTCTTATTTTAACCTCTTAACCCTAAATGATCAAAACAATGCTTATAAGGAAGAATATCTTCCTTGACTACAAAATGTAGTATCACACCCTTTGTTCAGATGAATCCTGAGATTAAAACCTTCTGCAAACATTGTTTAAAAAATAATGTAATATAAGTGTGGCTATTCGACCCGGAGGGAGGACGGAATATGGATATGGAGTTAGAATTGCTACCTAATTTTTTTGGGAAATAGGAATTTAAGAAAACCCGATATTTTTCGAGAAAAGCGATTTATTTTCTTGGTAACTCATTGCTCAATGGATATGAAATTCTCTGGGTCCAGGGACCAATGTACGATCTAGAAAGGTGTTAGGTACCCGATTAAACCAGCCTTTACTTTACCAATGTTCCAAGGATGATTTTAATTATTTTACCGAAAATAACACACATTCACTAAATTATTAAGAGAATAATCAAATGCTAAAATTCTAACTATTTAATTGAGCAACAAAGCAAGAAAGCATTAGCAAGTTAAGACTAAATAAAAAAATTAACAAAATTAAATGAAGCATGAATTTTTAACGAATAAAATGAGTTACACCTAGAAAAGAAAATTGGTTGAGACTTGTCCTTGATATATAAGGGAGAAATTACTTTGACTTGATTATGAAAAACATGGGGCTAGCATGTAACAACTATTGGGACCTACTCGGCTCCTCCTATCAAAAAATTTTACCTAGGGAGCTAAGATGAATCTGATTTTGATTTGGATGAAGACTAACCATACAAAGAAATGAAAGGAAACTAAAATATGCAACTAAGCGATAAATGACGTACTAACCAATCGATTAAAAATAATTAAGATGGTGGGGCTGAGAACCTTTGAAATTTCACATTAAAATAATGGTCCCCATCATAGGAATTTAACTACAAGAGTAGAATACCTAAACACGAATCTAAATGGTGCAATGACATAATAGAGTGAAATAATAATGAATGATTCTAAAATGGGTGCAAAGAGAATTAATGGACTGATTTTCATTTTAAGTGGAAAAAAGACAATCCTATTGAGAGTGCATGTGTAATATGAAATGCAAAAAGAAATTAATCTACAAAAGCATTATTCTTGTTTCAAATGCTAATTCTACTTAACTACTAAGCTGCCAATGGACTATATGGTGATGCTAGAGATTGAAGTTAGGTAAATATTTAAAGAGATAGTATGATTAGCAACTGAAAATGATGATAATGCAATCTTACTTCAACTAAGTGCAGCATGAAATAGCATGCCTAATTGAAGTTAACAGCGAGCAACGCCAATATGTTAGGACAATCTGAAATAGCAAGCCTAATTGAAGTTAAACAAATAGTTAGGACAATCCGAACTGATAATTCATTAGAAGCTGGATTACTCAGGCATGTGTTGACCACTCGTAGCTGGCTGGTTGCTGCTTTAAACATTTGAGAATGTCTTCCCCAACGCCAATACGTTGCTGAATATCCTCGATGTTTTTTCTGAAACTTCTTCACCTCAAGCATGCATTTGGTTATTCTCCATGGCTATATGTATGCTTTTCAGCAACCTTACTTGCTTAAAGACTCTCCCAGGCAAGTTCAGTTCCCCTTAATTTAGTTGTTTTCGATGATGGTATATAGCTCGAACTGTGTGAAAATTATTGGATGCCTTTTAATTTCTTGCTATAGTAATTGGACTTCAAGTTGTAAGTACATGTAATTCATCTTCATGGAATTTACAATTGAAACTATAAAGTAAGATTACGGACAATGCCCAGAGTACCAGAATGACCAACAAACCTCTGTAATAGCATGAAAATACTCCACAGAGGCAATACAAGGCTTACAAACTTGCGATGAGCATAAAACACCATCCAAGATCTACGATAAGCATAGAATGCTACCGGGATCCGTAACGAGCATAGAGTACTATCCGAAACTTAAGATGAGTATAAAATGACACCACAAGCCTGTAACACACCCAATACACCACTAGAGCCCTACGATGAGCATAAAATAGCAGTTCACACCGTGATAAACAATGAATAAAGCCAAAGCCGACAATATATATTCACAAGCAACTATGCTCCATACAGTCGCAGCTTTCCATGATGAAAAGTTCCAAAGATGACTTATGGAGACATTTGAACACGTCAATTGATTGGAAGTCCCAACATGTGAAAGCAAGAGAACCCATGAAGGGGTGTAGCCTACATATGCAATGCGGGAATCCTTAGGGAAAGAAAACTCTATCCCTAGAAGAGTCTAGCTAAACACATGACAAAACCATAATGGAATCCGCTTGATATCTGACATGAGGATAAAGATCCCCTTTCCTAATAAATAACAGTCTCTTCTGCGATCTTTTCCTAATAACATAAGGATCCCCTTTATAAAAGGAGGGACAACCCTCCTCCTAGAAGAGACACTACCACATAGCTCTAACCCTAGGGTTTCTCAAGGAGATCTCTCCCTTCTCCCCTCTCTTCCCCTCTCTTCCCCAACGTCTCTCCAAACCTTTGGTGACTTGGCCAACCGTTCAAAGTCCACAACGATTATATTAGCCATGGTACTTATAATAGAATTTTTTATTGTCTCCGACCTCCAAGAGAATAGCGTCACCAAAATTCTCCTAATCACTGATACCGTGGTTTGGCTTTTTGGATTATAAATTCTTGATACCTATATCATAGTGGGAATAAAGATTGAAGATTGAAAAACTCAGTAGTGACATTTAGGGAAGGTGTTTCGAGAAAAAGACACAAATCACCGTTGGCCGAAAGAAAAAGGGGAAAGACCCCCGTTATTGAGAAGACCTTTGCTGCTTTCCTTTCCGATTTGAATCGAAGATTGAAAAACTCAAGAACGACATCAGGATCCCCTTTGTTGCTTTCCTTTCCTTGCCGATTTGAGGTAGTTTCTTACAATCTTTTTGCCCCTTTTTGTCAAAAATCTCAAATTATTCAGCCACCACTTTGTCTGAGTAGGAGTTGTTTTTGTTTTTCTTGTCAAGTCTAGTTTCTTGAGATTAACTCTTATTAAGTTTTAGGTTCTTAGCCCGAAATCAGTTTTAGAAGAAAAGAAGAAAATAATAACAAAAACAAGAAATTTACCATAGGTTTAGAGTTTGATCTCACGGATTTATGAATCTCACTAGCTAGAATTGCTGCTTGTGATTAGAAAAAAGAAAAATTTTAAAATAAGTAATATATATATATATATATATATAAAGGAGAGATCAGAATTATGGGATCCAATTGTTTTTGCCGACTTCTATAAAACGATGTTGTATTTGGGTTTCTTTTATGACAGTCCTAGAAACATTAGTCTCTTCTGCCATAGTTTTAATATTCACATCTTAAGCCTCGTTAACCATAAACTCTCCCCTGTACTCTTTGTAAGTTTTGTTAGAAATTTATTGCAACAAATTAATTAGTTTTTACACTAAGTTAAATTAGGAATATGTTTGAATAATACTAGCGATTAGCCTATTGGTTCAACCTTGTAATTAGTGAAATAAAATCAGTGAGAGTGGATGATCGAGAAGGAGGTTAAAAGCCAAAAGCCATTATTAGTAGCAAACCGATTAAGCATATCCCAGAACTGCTCCCTTGGAAAGAGAGGACCTTCTTTTCTTCAATTGAATGTCAAGTTAAACTCTAAACTCTGTACTCACCACCTAATTATTGCTAAGTTTCGGGAAGATACAATTTATGATAGCCTATGGACGAGCTAGTATCGATGTGTGTTGTAAACTAAAAAAATGGTTTGCCACTCCGATTAGTACTCGATTAGTATATTTCATTCTAATCCCTAAACGCCTTAGTTAAATATCTATATTATCATGATTGTTGGGATGAAACCAATTGAATGAAGGGCAGTTCATCTCATGACTCATTTTTTTTATGAGACTGAAGAAAGCAAACACTCTTTGGAACTTTATGAAACCCATTAATTTTGACAATAGGAGTCTATCTATCCACCCTCAAACGCTGACTATTGACCTCTTGATTTGCTTTAATCTATCTAGCTCGGCAATCTCACATATGGGCCTTCTGCTAATTTGACATTGGTCCTTCTAATATTGGGACTTACCTTAATCCTTTGGAATTTCACCAAATAAAAATAAATCATGGGTTAATTGCTGATTTTTAATCTTGTTGTGGGCTTTACTTATAGTGACTCTTACTAGATATTTGATGTCTTTCTTGTTAAACTTATGTCTTGTTTGATGGTTTTATGTCAAATGTGTTTTTTGAATTTTATTACCCTTGGAATGGATTTCCAAATTCTTCATCGCATTTACATCATACTTGCAAAGACAAGGACTATAATGAAGGATCTACATCGTTCTGCTAGAATAGAGTTTGCATGTGTCATTCCAATGTCCTAAACTTTGTATTGTGTTTAGTGAATATGGCTAGCCGGTCATAACTCAGGGCCTTAGATTTATGTTTTTCTACCATATCAGAATAACAAAGTAGTCATAGATTTTGCATCGTTTTGTGTTGCATCCTTCACATCCCTCTCTCTGTTGGTTCCAAAATTTCATTCTGTTGTAAGTATGGTTCTACAAGTTGCTTCACCTGTATTACCTCATTTATATCCATGACTACATTATACTTTATTTTTCATATTGAATTTTCCATTTATAGTTCATAGCTGGTGTTATCATAGTTAATGTAGTTGTTCTTATCATAATTCCCCCATACATAAGATGTTCATTTC
>NW_010729182.1:36398-49169 GCF_000365185.1 Nelumbo nucifera
GTTAGGTGGACCTAAAGTCCTAGCGATTCCATCAATTGCATATTCGATTAGTGATCACCCTTGTTTTCTTTGTTCTAGTCTTTATTTTCAGTAGTTCTTGTTTCCTCAAATCTAAATTTCGACTGTCCAAATAATTAGGGAAGACTGTGATTCTAATACTTATTTTGTTAAATCCTCGTGGGAACGATATTATTATACCACTTGATAGCTAGTGCACTTGATAGCTAGTGTACTTGCTAGAGTTATATATTTAAGGGATTTAGACTTCTATCTCATTAGGTACACGTAACCATATCGTGAGTAATCTTTGGTGAAGGTGATGAAATACACGTGTTGGTTATGAGTCCTAACACTCAGGGGACTGTACATCTTTCAGGCTTACCGTTGGTATGTATAAGGTCAAGTGTGCCTGTACATCTTTCAGGCTTACCGTTCAATGGTCGTTTTGTCATCTTGCCTCGGAGGCAAGGCTCACAAGTGGGAAGATTTTCTATGATTAGAAAATCCAAGGAACCATCCTTTACCAGCCTTGTGATTCGGTCAATACCGATGTGGCCAAGTCGGTAATGCCACAGGCACGTGGGACTAACTATATCACGATTCATTTTCTTGGGAATTTCGACCGACGTAGTTTCGGTTAAGTTGGTTTCTAGAGAAGGACGTAGAACATAGTGACTGTTCTCCAGTTCCCCGCATTCGATGAATTTATTATTCCATTTAACAGTAATTATATTACTAAAGTAAACAGTATATCCATTAGCTCACAGTTTAGAAACAGAAATCAAATTTCTTCTCAAGTTTTGTACATAAAGACAACCTTTAAGTACAATAATTCCTTCTGTAAAAACTAATTCTGCGGTTCCAATTGCCATAGCTGCAAGACTTGCAGTCGTTCCCAAGAAAAGTGTCACTTCTGCTTCACTCAGCCTTCTACTTACTTTGTACCCCTGTAGTGAATTACACGCATGAGTTGAAGCCCTGGAGTCAACACACCAGGACACAGAAGTGACTAACAAATTAGTCTCAACGACACAAGTTTCTAAAGTACCTTTCTTAGATTCCAGGTAGGCAGGACAGTTCATTTTCCAGTGGCCGGCTTTCTTGTAGAAGTGATAGGCATCAGATGCCTTGTCTTTCTTTTGTTTCTTAGATTTAGTGGCCTTTTTTGGGGTTTCCTCTTTGCCCTCATTTTCTTGCCAGATTTGACAGCTTCAACAAGCATGGCTATCGGCTCATCCTTTCTAACCAGTTCCTCGGCCCGTTGCAACATGTTGCTGAGCTCTTGAACATTGACATTCAACTTGTTCATATTGCAATTCATTATGAACGGATTGAAGGACGGAGGCAAGGAGTTAAGAATGGCATCTATCTGTGTGACCAGATCCAGCCCAGACCCAAGGGCCTCCAGCTCATTAATGTAACCCATCATTCGGAGACAATGGTCATGAACTTGCTGCCCCTTTGTCAACTGTGTGGTCATGAACTGCTTCAGGACCTTCTGTCGAGTATAATGGTTCTGCTCTTCGTACATAGTTTTCTGACTATCCAATATGTCCTTGGTGAGTTTGATCTGATTGAACTGCTTTTGTATCGAATTATCTAAAGAGGTTATGATATAGTAGCAGGCCAAGGAGTTTTTCTCCTCCCATTCTTGGTATTCCCTCCTGCAGGCTTTTGAAGCCCTGTCTCCCGGATGATCCGGTATAGGATTCTTTGCCACTTTATCTAATTTTTTTGGAGTCAAGACCAACATAAGTTTTTTGTACCAGTCAGCATAGTTTGGGCCCTTAAGCTTGTTGTCGTCAATCAACTTAGCAAATTGTTCATTTTCCATTTTCTGATAAAATAGCAAAACGTTGGCTCCATTTTCTAATAAAATAGCTTGTTATCATCAATCAACTTAGCAAATCTATGTTCCATTTCCATTAGTCCATCTCTGAGATTTCCCTCCTATCTTAGTGACGGAGATAGCGAAATGTCTCTGGAAATGTGAGAAATCACATAGGGTGTATGGAGCCAATTGTTTCAGTTGCATAACCCCACCACCTTTCTGTGACGGATCATATCAACTCATCATATGAGTTTCCCTTTGGCCTCTGTTAGACAAGGTTCAGAGCCGTTTTCAGGTAAACCTTTCTGTCCAGTGAGTGCTCACCCATCATATTCAGGTTACGCCAAGGTACCGTGAGAGAGTTCCTATTTTCTGGTGAAGCCCTCCCACATCGGTCTATGATGCCCCTATCATCTTATAAAACACTCTGACAGACTCAACAGCAAATGGATAGCCAAATTTTATGGTGCGTTTCCTCATTACTGAAGGACCCATCATCGTGCTAATGATGGAAGGCCTTTAGAGAGTTCATCATATGGATCTCCCTATCACGTGCATCATATTTGTTGGAGGGATTTCCCTATCACGTGCACTCTTTACTCACATGGATCCCGGGAATTAAAACCTTTTGCAAACATTTTATGAAATCGTAATATATATATATATATCCATATAAATATATTTTGCAAAACAAATTTCAACACTTTCAAATCAACTGTCGGGAGTTTAGGTTTCTATCAGAGAGAGTGCATTCCCCAATCATTCACTTTGTCCAACAAAAGGGCTGATCCCATCAGTATGATCACCCACTCAGGTGAATTCTTGGACTGCCCCAACATACTTAGGTTTTGACCTCCTCTAAGGATCTCGCTGATTGGCATATCAAAGGTAATCCAATCCGACACCTAGTGCAGTACCATAATCGAGTCTAGGGGTCAGGTGTAACATACCAGTTTTAACCATCTATCTCCAAGGTCCATGGTAATACTGGAATTTGGTCCGGTTCAGGGTTTTAAGCAAACTCACACTGCATGTACTTTCAGGTCTCACCTTGGTAGCTGAGATAAGCCACCCCATCCAACTTGGCAGCATATCAGTGTCAGCCTTGGCAAGATAAATCTTCCCAGACCTATCCAACATTTGTGAAGATTCTAAACTAACACGAGTCTAATAAGTGTCCAATTTAAGGGTATTACACAGAAACACACTAATATTACATGAATTAAAAATGTACTTTATTCATTTACAATAAATGTCATAATGTACATCAAACTAATTGGAGCTAAGGGCATACACTATCTAACATAAATTTCATAGGGTAGGGTTTTTGGATGATTGGTGGGGTCAGCTTGGCTCAATTGGGCCTTGATTGGGCAGATCTGGAAAGGGTTCAATTCAGTGAATTTCGAACCTCAAAACAGAATCTTTGTGTGACCAAGGAGTAAACAAGGTCTGTTTTGGATGAAATTTCATAAGGTAGGAATTCTCGGTAGTTTAAGGTGATTGGTAAGGCTAGATTGAGCCTACTGGACCCGAATTGGGCATATTTGTTATCCGATTAATCTGGAACCTTGAAATAGAATCTTGGTGTGAATTGAAGGGTAAAAAGAGGTATTTTGGGCTGATATTTCACAAGTGGGTATTTAGGGGTTTCTAGGATCTGATGATGTGGTTTGATCTATCTTTGGAGGGTTAAGGTTGTAGGAAGTTAGGTCAATGAAATGTTTAAGAATGGAATCTTAGTTTGATGGAATGATATGTGGGAGAATCAGTGGGTGGAATTTTATGACCAAGTGTTATGGTATGTCCAGAGTCTAAAGGTGTGGTCTGATTGGTTCAGATGTGTCAAGATCAAGGGAATTTTGGTTATGGGTGTTTAATTTAACAATAAAGGTCAAAATGGAATATTCATTTGATGAGGGGGAAAATGGGCGAATCTTGAGTCCAATTTCATGGGTAGGTGTTTTGGGAAGTCTGGGTCTTATGGTTGTCTTTGACCTGAGGTGTCAAAGCGTAGATAGAGGTTGATTGGGGCCATCAGATAGGTATTAGACAGGTTTAACGATGAATTTAAGGGCTTTTGGGGTAAAATTCGGGTTTCTTGTGTTTTTGGGTGTTTCGGATGAATCAAAAGGGTTTGATCAGGTGTTTTAGGTAAATTGGAGGTTTAAATGGTGGACCAAGCAAAAATCGGGTGTTGACAACGGGATAAATGAGGTGCAGGAGGTAAGGATCGGGAGGTACAATGATTCTATAAGGAAGCAAATAAGAAAGCACATCAAGCAAAAATGGGAAATGGAAATAAAAGAGAGATTGGGAAATCAAAGGAAAAAGTTGAGTAAAGCCCAAGAAAGCCATCTAGAAACAAGGGAGAAATTAATAAAGGAGCTTTAAGAGAAGCAAAGGTTGGAAGTTCAAACCAATGAAAAATGCCGCCTGCCCCATCAAGATAGGAATAAGGCTACTAGTGCCAACGTCAGATATGAAGAGTTAGTCAACTGCATGGAAGCATACACGATGTAGGTGGCAAATCGAATGGCGATACTTGAATGCACCTTGACTTATTATGACATTGACAACCCTTCCAACTGATCAGGATTGTTGTATTTCATTTTCTTTTTGAAGAAAAGTGGATGTGGTGAACATTAATAAAGAACCTTTTTTTTGGTGCCATTATTGTCTCACTCAAATACCAATTAAACACATTAACAATTTAAGGAAAATATACCATTCTAGTAGGTTACATCAAACTTCAAAGGATCTTCAACTACTATAAAATCAAAAGTCACCAAATAAAACATCAAGTAGCAAAATCATCAAATTCATCGAACCAACTCATCAAATATCAAATTAAGTAAATCAACACATCAAATAGCAAAAATGAAAATCAAAGCATCAAAATCGAAACTAAGTTGTCAAATTAACTCATTAGATATCAAAAATCAAAATCAAAAAATCAAAATCAAGTTTACCAAATTCAACAAATCATCTCATCAACTGATGAAAATCAATTTCTTTGTCTTCTTCATGCAATTAGTGAATAATTTTTGGACCTACTCCAAGAAAACACGAGGACCAATAGAATTGTAACCTGGTCTTTCACCCACACCATGGCAACCGAAGACATGACCTCGGAGGGCTCAGGGCAGCAGGACGTAACCAATGTGGATTCCACTACACCCACTACTATCTCATACAATGATTTTCTTTGTCTTCTAGAAAAGCTTTTAGAAATGTCCGCTCAGGTGGATTTACTCTTGGAATGAAATGCTACCAACCCCCAAACCACCGCCCAAGTTCAAACCTTCACCATCCCCACCACTACTAGGATTCCTACCCCATTCATATTCACTGTCAGTACCGCATCGCTGACCTAAAGGCAACAACCTACCATCTTCACCAAGCAACCTGCAGCACCAATATTTAACCATGTTGATGAATTTGAAGAAGAAGACTCTCATGTCTCCCAATATATCCTCCTAATCAAGCCAGCCTCACTTGAGAATGATCTTATGAGGGAGGAACTAGAGAAAATGGAGGAAGAAATCCAGAAATTAAAAGGGGTTCATAACCTGGGGACCACGGAATTTAAAGAATTATGCTTATACCTTGATTCAATACTCCTAGAAAAATTTAAATTACCTGAATTGGAAAAGTATGGTGTAAAAGGTTTCCCTTAAACCTACCTTAGGATCTTCTATGGAGATATGTTCCAATATGGGTTAGATGAGAGGCTCCTTATCCAGGTGTTCTAAAAATGTTTGATAAGAGATGCACAAACCTAGTTTGCTATGATGGACCCTACAAAGAAGAAGTCTTGGAAACAAGCTTTTGAAGCCTTATTGGATCATTACTCCTTTAACATGGAATTGGTTCCCAATTGAGCTGACTAAGAAGCCTTGTCATAGAAGGAAGGAGAGAGAAAATTTTCTTGAGTATGCATATTGGTGGAGAAAATTTTCATACATGCGTTAGGCGATCCATATTATTCAATGTTGATTGCCTAGCCTCTTAAGGATTTTAATGATGTTGTCAGGGGGCACAAGGATTGAGAAGGCTGTAAGGCAGGGAATCAATCCCTCAATGGAGGGAGTTAGCCCATCATTGTCAAGGGGCATAAGGATTGCCAGAAAGCCCCCCCCCATCAAGAAGAAGTCAGAAAGTAAGGTGCATGCTATTTCCTCATCCCCTTATCAACAAGTTCTACCTAACTTTATTGTAGCCACTTACCCTAGTAATCCCCAACCACCATTTTGCTTACCTACACCATCACTGCCAGTGCCTATCACACCCGAACCATTTAGTTAAGTTCCAGCTCCACGACCATACCAGCCACCCACTCCCCAGCAGCCACTGATGGCAACCGACTAAAACCCTCGCATCCAAAAAGAGAAGAGGATAGAGTTTACTCCCCTGCCATACCCTCACTCTCAAATATTGCATGCATTGGTCAAAGAAGGGTAGTTGAGTTTGTTAACTTGGAACCCAAGCCAAAAGGGTACGATGAGAATGCCCACTACGCTTACTACCAAGGCCCGGGGCATGTGACCAATAGGTGTTGGTAACTTAAGTATGCAGTTCAGAGGCTGATTGACAACAGACACATCACCTTTTAAGCAGAGCAACCAAAGTAGACCCCAATAGGGATCACTAAAAATCCCATGCCACCAAACAGAGTAGGACCGAGCAATAGCATTCATTGCATCGAAGAAGATAGGCAATTTATGGACCCTACAGTTTTGAGTTTTCCGATAGGGACCCTACTTATAGTACCAGTGCCATGCATTCAACCACCTTTTGACACCATTTGCACTATCAAACCTCCATTTTGCATCCTAGTCCCTTCCACATAGTCTACCAATAACCCTTTCACATCATCCACTATATCTAGTGACAACCTCCTACGAAAACCCTTTGTCATTCCTTACTCGGAACTCTATAGAGAAAGTTCACCCAAGGTCCCAAGGAACTATTACCCTAAGCCAATGGTGGTGCAAGTAGATTGAACTAACCTAGAACATGGAGCCTTATTAAGACCTAGAATATTTTTCCCCCAAGACAAGTGATTGGGGCAGTGGTTAAAGGAAAAGCTAATATAGGGGAGGAGCCAGACGAAGAATGCAAAAACAAGGAGAAGGATGATTTCCTAAGAGCTATTAAAATGTCCCGATACAACGTAGTGGATCAACTAGCAAAAATACCAGCACAGATTTCAATACTTGGGCTATTATTATCTTTAGAACATCACAGGAATCAGGTTATGGAAGTTTTCAAAAGGGCTCTTGTCCACCCAAGTATAGAATCAGAAAGGCTAGCATAGATGGTTAGCATGACCTTGGCCCCTCGAGTCATAACTTTTTCAGACGATGAAATCCCAATAGATGGTGTTACTTACAATCTTCAATTGTATATCACATTGACTTGTAGAGGAATAAGGGCCCCTATTGTCTTGGTGGATAATGGGTCCGGTCTAAATGTATGCACTCTCGGAACACTACAAGCACTAGGAATGGGTATACGTGATGTGAAGAAGAGACCCATTGTAGTAAGCACCTTTGACAATTCAATTAGGCCAAATTTGGGAGATGTAACACTTAATGTGACTATTGGAAAGGTTACTTATCAAATTTAGTTTCAAGTTCTAGACATTCAAACATATTTTACCCTATTACTAGGTAGATTTGGCCCTCCACTGACATCATGACACATGGCATCTCGGAACAACTGGGTGACACCCCAGAACCACCTAGGTGGCAACTTGCCTTAGCCAAAATGATGGAGTCCCAGTTGCTGACTTGGTGACCTGCCCCTGCCACCGACCTGGTGACTTGGCAACCTACCTCTAGCGCCGACCTGACAACTTGCCTCTGTTGCCAACCTAGCGACTTGCCTCTACTGCTAACCAGGTGACTTGCCTCCGCCGCTGACCTGGCGACCTGCCTCCTCTACCGACCTAGTGGAAACCTACCTGGCAACCTCGTCCATAACTCAGGGTGGCTAGCAGCACCTCATCCAGGGCTGACCTATGGTACCTCATCAGTACCGGCCGAAGCGACCTCAACATGAGAATCGACCTCCCTCGAGGGCTTGTTGACTTGATTGAGGTCTAGGTGGTGACCTGCGAGACGTGTTTGCCGACAAATTCTACTTGCATCCCATCACTCCTAGGTCTCTCGGAAGTCATCTCTCATACCGAATGTTTAGGAGGAAACCGAGTAAGACACAAAGATTGGCCTATGTTCACAACTACCTTCGAGGACTTCAGAGAAGTTAGGCACGTCTTCCTTGAGATCCCAGACGTGTTGCATGATGCCCATGCTAAACAATGCCTATATAAAGGCCTTACCTCCAACCTTAGAAGGTACATGCACTATTTAGTTCTCGTTTCTCTCTAGCTCTCTTACTTTCAGCTCTCTCACAAAATCTCTGCATTCACCGACTTAAGCATTGGAGTGCCCACCCCAGGTAAAGCAACCCGGGCACTCTGATACCATTTCCTTGCAGGTCACATCAGAGCCACCTCTCCAACTCATCACCATACAGCCAGGCATTAGAGTCACCTCTCCAGCTCGTCACCATTCAGTTAGGCATCAGAATCACCTCTCCAACTCGTCACCATTTAGTTAGGCATCAAAGCCACTTCTCTAGATCGTCACCATTCAGCTAGGCATCAAAGCCACCTCTCCAGCTCATCACCATTCAGCTAGGTGTCTAAGCCACCTTCCAGGTAGGAACCATTCAGTTAGACATCCAATCCACATTCCAGGTAGGGATTATTGAGGTAGGCATCTAAGTCACTAGCCAGCCGGGAACTACCAAAACGCCCATCATCAATTGGCGCCATCTGTGGGAAATGCTACAAAAGGCTATGTTCTCACTTGATTCTCTAAGCCTCCAGTAATAACATCGTCAAGCAACAACAACAGCAC
Source organism: Nelumbo nucifera (assembly GCF_000365185.1). Next base: position 45,159 of record NW_010729182.1, read on the forward strand.
TTGATCGAAAGAACCCCCTAGGGGGCAGGAGAAAAATGATTAGCCCAAATGAATTCTCGTAGTCTTGCTCGGACAGAATCTCCCTAACAGTGAGGCCACCCCCATATGTCGAGCCCTATGTGCTCTTTGCGAGAGTTGACGGCCAACAGAATGTGAGGCCACCCCATAGGTCAAGCCCTTTGTGATTCCTGTAGGAGTTGATAGCCAACAAGCTGTGAGGTTACATCACAGATCAAGACCTCCATGCTCTAAGTGGGAGTTGATGGCCAGCAGGTTGTGAAGCCACCCTCGCATGTCAGTACTGCCGAGGTGACAAGGTGTCTGTAGGCAGAGATGCTGTGATCAAAACTAGACTATCAAAATTCCGCTGACCTAGCAACCTGGAGACCTGCCTCTGCCAACCTAGCGACCTGGAAACCTAGAGACCTGCCTCTAACCTAGTGACCTAAAGACATGCCTCTAACCTGGCGACCTACCTCCGCCGACCTAGCAACACACGTAATCAGCCCAGATGAGCCTTGTCAGCCCTGTTTGCAAGGTCACCCCTACAGGTCGAGCCCTCTATGGCTTTGGCGAGAGTCGATGGGTAATGAACTGCAGTCGCCCTTGCAGGTTGAGCCTTTTAAGGTTCCCATGCGAGCTGGCAACCTGCAGTTAGTAAAGCTGCCCTCACAGGTTGAGCTCCTTGTGGCTTATAGTAGAAGTAGATGACCAGCACCTTAGAGGACTGACACAGTGCAGCCATGACACCGAATGCTATTTAAATTCCAACATCGACACAGAAATCACAAGGGGAAACCAAATCGCTTTCACCATCAAGGACCCCTAAGCCGACCTCAAAATATGTTGGTAACATGCCAAAAGACCTACGACGAAGCACAAATCTACTCCCTTCACTGAGCTAAGCTCAGCTCGGGAGTAAGGGGCAATTGGTGAGGGCAAATTTGGCCCTCCACTGACATCATGACACATGGAATCTCGGAACAACTGGATGACACCCCAGAACCACCTAGGTGACAACTTGCCTTAGCCAAAATGATGGAGTCCTAGCTGGCAACCTTGTGACCTGGAGACCTGGCGACCTGCCTCTATTGCCGACCTAGCGACTTGCCTCCACCACCAACATGGTGACCTGGTGACCAGCCTCTATTGTTGACTTGGCAACCTGCCTCCACCGCCGACCTGACGACCTACCTCCGCCGCTGACCTGGAGACCTGCCTCCATCACTGACCTGACGACCTGCCTCTGCTACTTACTTGGTGACCTGCCTTTGCCATCGACCTAGAGACCTGCCTCCTCCACTGACCTGGTTGAAACCTAGCTGGCGACCTTGTCCACAACTTAGGGTGGCTAGCAGCACCTCGTTTGTATCGGCCGAAGCGACCTCGACGTGAGGACCGACCTCCCTCGAGGGCTTTCCAACCTAATTGAGGTCCAGGTGGCAACCTGTGAAACATTCACACCGATGAATTCTGCATGAATTCCATCACTCCTAGGTCTCTCGGAAGTCAGCTCTCACAACGATTGTTTTGGAGAAAACCGAGTGAGGAACAAAAATTGGCCTACATGCATGACTACCTACAAGGACTTCAGAGTAGTTAGAAACATCTTCCCAGAGATCCCAGACGCTTTGCATGATGCCCACGCTAAACAATGCCTATATAAAGGCCTTACCTCCAACCTCAGAAGGTACATGCACAATTTAGTTCTCGTACCTCTCTAGCTCTCTTACTTTCAGCTCTCTCACAAAATCTCCGCATTCACTAACTTAAGCATCGGAGTTCCCACCCCGGGTAAAGAAACTTGGAAACTTGGCATTGTTTCCTTGCAGGTCGGATCAGAGCCACCTCTCTAGCTCGTCACCATACAACCAAGCATCAAAGTCACCTCTCCAGCTCGTCGCCATTTAGTTAGGCATCAGAGTCACCACTCCAGCTCGTCACCATTCAGTTAGGCATCAAAGCCACCTCTCTAGCTCGTCACCATTCAGCTAGGCATCAGAGGCACCTCTCCAACTCGTCACCTTTCAGCTAGGCATCCAAGCCACCTTCCAAGTAGGAACCATTACGCTGGGCATCCAAGCCACATTCTAGGTAAGGATTATTCAGCTAGGCATCTGAGTCACTAGCCAGTCAGGAACTGCCAAAACGCCCATCATTAATAATGAACTGAAGGGATGAGAAATCCATCATATGGATGGCCGAACCCAGTAGGTAGGTTAGGCAAAATTTCAAAAATTTCCTCTCCCCTCATCTGGGAATCACATTCCCTGTTTTAGAAAATCTGCATTTTCAAGGATCAATCTTGAACCATAAACCAAACCAGATCTAAAATCAGAAGCAGGAGAGGGATATACCTGATACGGAGAAACAATATCTCCCAATGGAGGTGTTCACGCCCAAGGAAGGAACCAAAAACTGCTTCCACTAAAGATGGTGCAGTGTAGGATGGAGCAGAATAAAAAATGTTCGTCCAACGAATCGAACCCTTCACAAGAATTCACTGGAGGCTATGAGCACAACTTCAGATCAGCCTTTCTCCAAAGGCTGATATCAAGATCCAATCTTGACCATTCCTACTTGAAAGAGGAGATCGAACTGGTAGTTATGGCGGCGGCAGGAAGGAGGCGGCAAGGAGAAAATTGCATAGTCTCACTAGGTGCTATGTTCTCTTTCTGAATTTGAATGTGATCTTCTAAAGGCTGCCGCCCCTCCTCCTTTTATAACCTTAAAGGGATCAGCTCCTCTTTCTCAGTATACCCTTTCACCACAAGACGAGCTTTGTAGGTCTCAACCTTACCATCGGGGCCCTTCTTCCTCTTATAGATCCATTTGCAATCAATTGCTTTTACCCCGGGGGGCGGATCCACTAGAGTCCAGACTCCATTGGTCTCCATTCAGTCCATCTTAGCTCTCATGGCATCTACCCACTTCAGGGAATATATGTCCAACATAGCTTCCGCATAAGTCACAAGATCCTCCTCACTAGTCAAGGCTTCCACCAGGTAACTATCCTGATCATAGCCAAAATGGACTGGTGGCCTGGATACCTGGGTAGATCTTCTAGGTTGGTCAGTACCTGGAACTTGTGGGACACCTCCCACTAACCCTGAGCTCTCCTCATCAAGAACTATTTCCTGACGATGTGAGTCCAAGATATAATCATTCTCCAAGAACTGTGCATTTCGGCTGCAGAACACCTTCTGCTCACTTGGGTCATAGAATAGGTAACCCACAGAGCCTTTGGGGTAGCCTATGAATATGCAATGGCTAATCTTGGATTACAATTTGTCCACACTTGTTCTTTTAACGTGCGCAGGACAACCCCAAATCTTCAAGTGTCTGACACTTGGTTTCTTTCTGGTCCAAAGTTCGTATGGAGTATTCAGAATCGATTTGGTTGGAACCCGATTCAGCACGTATATCACAATCTCTAATATGTATCCCCAAAAGGATGTAGGTAACTCTGAGTGTACGAGAAGTGACCGGACCATATCCAATAAGGTCCAATTCCTCCTCTCTGAAACACTATTAAGCAGTGGTGTAGCAGAAGGAGCTAACTGTGATACTATCCCGTTGACCTTCAAGTAGTCCCTGAATTCGTCAAAGAGATACTCGCCACCTCGATCCGATCGAAGGGCTTTAATTTCTCTACCAAACTGTTTCTCGGCCTCTTGTCTGAACTCTTTGAACTTTTCAAAGGATTCAGACTTATGTCTCATTAGGTACACGTAACCATACCAAGAATAGTCATCGGTAAATGTAATGAAATACACGTGCTGGTTACGAGTCCTAACACTCTGGGGACAACATACATCACTATGTATGATGAGAGTAGAATTTATCATATTTTTATCCCCAATTATTCTGTCTTTTCTACTAATTGGACTCATATTTCTGTTCAGGGCATGAAAGAAGGCATCAGGAGCAAAGAAAGACAAATCGGATGATTTTTCACAGTTTCGGCACCGTTCAGTAATCTGGGCCTAACTTTCATATCCGAGCTGATTC
>NW_010729182.1:55274-77187 GCF_000365185.1 Nelumbo nucifera
GACCAAAAGTCCTAGCGATTTCATCATTGCATATTCGGTTAGTAATCACCTTTGTTTCCATTTTCTCTTTGTTCCAGTTTTTATTTTCAGTAGTTCTTGTTTCCTTAAATCTAAATTTTGACTGTCCAAATAATTAGGGAAGACTGTGATTCTAATATTTATTTTGTTAAATCCCCGTGAGAATGATATTATTATACTACTTGATAACTAGTGCACTTGCTAGAGTTATATATTTATAGCTATCAAACATGATCTATTTGGCCCACGAGGCGGGAAGGAGAAAGGTGTACCTCTTTCAACTTCACTGTATTTTGTCAAACTCGGTAACCCAACAACCATGCCTAAACCAACACCAACCCCTCAATCCATCCTTAAAACTCCCCATGACATTCCAAACATTTCACTACCTTTTCTTGAAGACCAAGACGATCAAAAGGACATCGGCTCATCATCAAAGGCTTAGAAGAAAAATGAGATTGAGGTGATCTACATGCCTTGTTGTCCAATCGATTGGGGCAAGGTGGAAATCCTTATTGGACCAAAGGTAATTAACGAGATCAAGGATCATTCCATTTGGGAATCCTTGGATGGAGATGTATGTGCAATAGGAGGCAAACTTATGAAAAACCCTACCCAATCAATTGTTTCTTTGCAAGAGCCTATTCTTAACTGATTTTCTTCTCCAACTATCTCGGGCCTAGAGGCCCCTCCCCTTGAGGTTTGTTATGCTGTAATTCTCGGACCAAGGGATCAATGTTTTCTACCTTTTGTCTCAGTCCCGAAAGTAGTTTTTGTACTCCATTGATCCAAACAAAATGAAAATCCTTTTGCTTGAACTACGATAGGCCTGATCCCCTTCAAAAGGATACGTAGTTCGCCTTGGTTCACAGCTTGGGCCTAGCCACTTTTTTTGAAAAATATCCTTTTTGTCCAATTCCCATCTTTATTCCTCCTTTTTATCTTATAGGAACTCAAATCCATCTCACAAGCCTATGACTTTGAACTTGAGTTAGATTAAATGGCAATAGAAAAGAATACCATAAGCTAACTCAGAATTGTTGGTAAAAATTGGGAGGAATTTAATCCCAAAGCAAAGACTTGACATGATAGAATTGTTGAAAGAGTTTAAGGATGTGTTTGCATGGTCCTACAAAGACATGCCAGGATTGGACACGGACTTGGTGGTACATAAGATTCCCATATATCCTAATTCAAAGCCAGTAAAGAAAAAGCTCAAGAACCTTCACCCAAAGTGGTTGAAGGGAAGGGAGATCCATCATATGGATGGCCAAACCATGCAGGGTGGCTGGGCAAAATTTCAAAAATTTCTTTTCTCCCTTCTAGGAATCATATTCCCTGTTTTAGAAAAACTGCATTTTTCAAGGATCATTCTTGAAACAAATCGGACCAGATCTGAAACCAAAAAAAAGGAATGGCAATACCTGATATGGAATCCACACATGTAGCTCCCAAAGTAGGTGTCTACACCCAAAGAGGGTACCAAATCCCGCCTCCACTAAAGATGGCGGAGCTTGAGATGAAGCAGGTTCAGCAATGTAATCCTTCAGCAAGAACTACAATCCTTCAGCAAGGATCAAGTAAGGGATGGTGAGCATGAATTAAATCTGATTTTTCTTGGAAAATTCAGAATCAAGATCCAATCTTGATCAGTCCAAGAAACTAGAGATCGAATAGGGTAGGGGGGCAAGAACAGAGGGAGAGAATTGAGAGCAGTAAAAAAAATGTAAAACTAAAGCAGTTCGCCCTCTATTTATAAGCCTTAAGGATCAACTTCTCCTAATCCAATTAGGAGTTTCCTAATCCAAACCTTTATTTGGATCTGCACTCCTTAAGTGATAAGGCTTATCCCCTTATCTTATTTGTTGATCCAAATCTTTATTTGGATCTGGACTCCTTAAGTGATAAGGCTTATCCCCTTATCTTATCTGTTGATCCAAACCCAGATTCATACCCAAATTCACCCCATGTTGATTAATCTAATTAATCTTTGGGCTTTGGGCCCATTAAGTAAGTGGGCTCACTTCCCCTTTTAATTGTTGGCTAACTTGGCTCTATTTATATGGCGTGGGACCCTAACATTGATCTTCACAAATGTCATATGGGTTCAGACTAGCCTCTATTACAAGGCCTGACCGAATTCACTGTTGGACACAGTGAACCCATGAGTCCATCAATATGGGCTCTTAATGGGCCCAACATTTACACTAAATGGTCCTTGAGTCCAGCCACCTTATGAAGGCCCAAGGACTATGGTCTTAAGTGAGATTGGCCCATTAGGTATAAAATTCCTAAATGGTCTTATACTTAACCCCTCATCCCATAATAATCAAACATCACCCGACAAGAGAGGACATTTGCCTCGGCTGCAAGATACAGTGTTGCACTCTCTACTCGGATGAATCCTAGGAATTAAAACCTTTTGCAAAACTTTTTCATAAAACATAATATATATATATATATATATATCTTGATATAAATATATTTTGCAGAAACAAATCTCAAACACGGTTGAAATTGATTGCCGATAATTTTGGTTTCCATCAGAGAGAGTGCAGTCCCCGATCATTCACTTTGTTTGACAAAGGGGCTAATCCTGTCACTATGATCATCCACTCAAGTGAATTCTCAGACTGCCCCAACATACCCAGGTTTTGACCCCGTTAAGGATCTCACTGATTGTCATATCAAAGACAGTCCAATAGTGGTCTCTAAAAATTCAAGAAGAGGTTAAGAAGAAAGATTCCTAGAAGTGGCAACCTACGTTGAGTGATTAGCCAACATTGTACCAATGCCTAAGAAGGATGGGAAGGCCAAGATGTGAGTGGATTTCTAGGATTTAAATAGAGCTTATCCCAAGGATGATTTCCCATTACCAAACATTGATATTCTTGTTGAAGACACGGCAGGGCATGAAATGTTTTCTTTAATGGATGGATTCTCAAGATATAACTATATTAAAATGGTAGAGGAGGACAAAGAAAAAACGGCTTTTGCATCACCATGGGGAACCTTTTCCTACAAAGTCATGCTGTTTGGGCTTAAGAATGCTGGGGCAACTTATTAGAGAGCAAGGATAGCACCTTTTCATGACATGATACACAGAGAATTGGAGGTATACGTGGATGAAATGATTGCCAAGTCCAAAAAGGTAGAGAATCATTTAAACGACCTTAGGAACCTCTTTGAAAGACTCAAGAAATTCTGCCTCAGGTTAAATCCCCAGAAATGCATATTTGGGGTATTATCAGGTAAGCTATTAGGCTTTATCATTAGTCGAAAGGGGATTCAGATTGGCCCTACTAAGGTCAAAGCAATTGTTGATATGCCTCCTCCCCAAATAGAAAAGGAAGTCAGAAGCTTTTTGGGAAGATTACAATATATTCGTAGATTCATAGCATAACCAACACCAATATGCAAGCCAAATTTCAAGTTTCTAAGGAAGAATACCCCGGTGAAATGGAACGAACACTATCAAGAAGCATTTGACAAAATTAAGGAGTACTTGATCAATCCACCAGTATTAGCTCCCCCTAGGCCTGGGGAACCCTTGCTTATGTATTTGTCAATAAATGAAGATTTCGTTGGATGCATACTGGGGCAGTATGATGAGATGGGTAAAATGGAAAGAACCATTTACTACTTAAGTCGGAAATTCTGTAACTATGACACAAGGTACACTATGCTAGAAAAAACATGTCTAGCCCCTGTTTGGGCCTATCAGAAGATATGCCATTAGCTGTTAGTCCACCCAGTATTGCTCTTATTTAGAATGGACCCCATCAAGTATCTGTTCAAGAGACTTGCAGTTACTAGCCAAGTCTCCCGTTGGATCATGCTCATTTTTGAATATGACATCAATTATGTGACACAAAAGGCAATCAAAGGGCAGGCCATTGTAGACCATTTAGCTGATAACCCCACCTTGGAGTATGAGACAATCTTAACAAATTTCCCAGATGAAACCATTTTGGAAATACATGTGGGGAAATGGTGGAAGGCATACTATGATGGAGTGTCAAACCAAAATGGATGGAAAGCAGGAATGATCCTTGTAGACCCCCAAGGCATTCACTTTCCTTTTTCTATCTGCCTAGACATTCCTTATACCAATAATTCATGTAAATGGGAAGCATGCCTAAGAGTAGTCCAAATGGCACTAAACTAGGGCATGTTAAATTAGAAATTTATGGGGACTCTTTCTTGGTCATTAGTCAAGCCAAGGGTGATTAGGAAGTACAAGATGAGTGACTAGTATTGTATCATAGTTGTCTTAAGGAGTTGATCAAAAAGTTTAAGTGCATCTCTTTCAATTACCTAATTAGAGAAGACAACTGCTTTGTGGATGCTTTGGCCTCCCTTGGATCAGCCATGCATTTACCTCCCAACATGGCGGTAGAACCAATTGATTTATGTTGGGATAGTGAGCCTGCCTACATGTGCAACATACTAGCAATCACAATAGAAGATGAAGAGTAAAATGGTAAACCATGGTTCTATGACATCAAAAATTTATTAGAGCACCAAGCATTTCTAGAAGGGGCAGATCCCAAGGTGAGAAGAACTATAACTAGGGTAGCAGGGAATTTCATCATAGCAGGAGAGATATTGTATCGAAAGTCCCCAAGATTACCTTGGTTGAGATATTTAGATGAAAAAGCACAAAGAAAGATGGAGGAGGTACATGGTGGCATATGTGGCCCTCACATGAATGGAAATATGTTGGCTAGAAAGTTGCTTTGAATGGGATTTTATTGGATGACAATGGGTGAAGATTGTTGTTAACATGTGCAGAAATGTCATGCTTTTCAAGTCTTTGGTCGAAAGATAAATGCACCTCCCTCAGAGCTATATAGTTTCACTACACCTTGGCCTTTTTCAGTATAGGGAATTGACATGGTCGGTCCACTGCAACCTGCAACAAATGGGCATAAGTTCATCTTGATTGCCATTGATTATTGCTCTAAGTGGGTAGAAGTAATGTCCATAGCCTGCCCAACAATGACCAAGACAATTCAATTCATTAAGAGCAACATAATTTCCAAATATGGAGCACCTTACGAGATCATCTCAAATAATGGAACCATTGGAAAGTAAGTCACATCCCTCTGCAATCATTTCAAGATTAAGCAGTTGCATTCATCCCCTTATCGACCTCAAATGAATGAAGCAGTAGAGACTACAAACAAGAGCATCGAAAAAATTCTGAAGAAGATGTCTCTAACCTACAAGTCTTGGCAGGACATGTGTCCATATGCTCTTTTGGCTTACAACACGTCAGTCAAGAAATTAACTGGGGCAACACCATATTCTTTGGTGTATGGCATGGAGCTAATCCTACCAGCAGAAGTTGAAGTGCCATCTTTGCATGTGACATTAGAGTTAAAGATCCCAGAGAGAGATTGGGTTCGAGCATGTTATGAGTAGTTGGCATTCTTAGATGAAGCACAATTGAGAGCCATGGCCCATACTCAAGCCTATCAAAGGTGAATGACATGTGCATTCAACAAGAGGGTACAACCCCGAGATATACAACCAAGTGGATTAGTGCTCAGAAAAATCATTCTGAATCAGCCAGAAACAAGAGGCAATTTGACACCCACCTATGAAGTCCCTTACATTGTCAAAAAAAGGTTATCTAAAGGGGCACTAATACTCAGCAGAATGGATAATGAAGACCTCCTAAAGCCAGTCAACTTAAATCAAGTAAAAATGTACTATGCTTAAATTGTAATCAATTCCATGTATCAATTTTTATCAATTAAATGAAGGAAGACCATCTTTGGCCATTTTTTGTTACCTTTCCTTTCGTCCAGTACAAGTATAATAAGTCACTAGTTAGATAGTTGAGCTTTGTGACCTTTTCCTTGAATGTCCCAATATTTAGATACTAGTAGTCCTCAAAGGTAATGTAAAATAAATGAAAAAGAGAAGGAGGAATTAAAGGAAGAAGCAAGAAAGAGAAAAAAGGAAAAAAAAAAGGAGGAAGAAGAAGAAAAGAAAAAAGAAAAAAAAAAGAAGATGATGAATAAAAAAAGAGAAAAAAAAAGGAAGAAAAGGGAAAAATAAGAAGGTTTTAAAAATTTTAGTTTCTTGATAACCCATGAACAAGTTGTGCTAGCAGCCCACCTACCCTTGAGCCTTAGCCATATTTCATCCTAGTATTAAGACCTCCTTAATCAAAGATAAAAATAGGAATATGTAATCGAATGACAAAGAAAGCGTCTCCCCATCCCCTTGTGGCAATGATGGGAGGAGTGAGTGGAAACCCGAAAAGGTGCTCTGAGTAAAAGCATCAGGTCATGGCAAGATCAAATTTTGCTAGCCCGGATGAAAACCACTAATGGCTCCATGCGCAACAATTAGGCAACACTCAAGCTCAGTGAAAACCCGGAACAAGGCACTAAGGGCAAAAAAGAGAAAAAGAAAAAAAAGGAAAGAAGAAAAGTAAAAAGGAGGGTCCAATTCATCAGTAGGCTAGAGAATTCTATCGCTAACATGTTCTCTCCCCTATTCGTATGAGTGCAAAGTCTTCTCCTCTTTAGTTCTATAAGAGACCTTACTTCATTGCTTAATACACCTCCTAATTTGGAGAATTATATTGGGACTAAAGTTAGACCGAGGTTATGTAAGGGCTTATGACTGGATAGAGTTAACCTTGACCTCGCCCCTCTTTTAAGGTTATGCACCCGCAACATTCTTCCTAAAAATAATAATAATAAATAAAACCCAAAAAAATCAAATACCATCATAAAAAATTATCAAATTCATCAAATATTATAATCAAATCATCAAATATCAAACTCATCATATCAAATATCAAATCATCAAATTCATAAAATATAAAAATTATCAAATCATCAATTCATCAAATATCAAATTCATCAAACTCATTAACTCATCAAATCATCTAATATCAAATATCAAATTCATCAAAATCAAATCATCAAATATCAAAGTCATTAAACTCATCAAATATCAAATATCAAATATAAACATATCAAAATTATCCAATTCATCAAATCATCAAATATCAAATATCAAAAAAATCAAACTCAAATAAACAAATATCAAAGTTATCAAACTCATCTGAGTTATCAAATAACAAATTCATCAAATATCGAAAATCAAAACTGAATCATCAAAATATCAAATTCATAAAAAATCATCAAATATCAAAGTTAATCAAGTTCAAAATTATCAAATCAAATTCATCAAATATCGAAGTTATCAAATTCATCAAATTACAAACCTTAAAATTATCAAATTAAGGTCATTGAATATCAAAAGCATAAATTATCAAATTTATCAAATATCAAAATATCACATTTATCAAATTAAATTAATCGAATTGTCAAATTAAATCAAATCATCAAATATCTAAATTACCAGAAATCAAGAATAAGACCCATCAAATATCAAAATTCAATAGATGACAAAATTCAAAATTAGGTTTCCCAAAGTCACAAGTATTCAAATCGTCAAATTCAAAATTATCAAATCTAGTCAGCAAATATAAAAATTATTTAAAAAAAAGAAGAGAAAAGGGAGAAGAAAACTAAAGAATTAGGATATCAAAAAGCAAAGTCAATCCAATCGTCAAGTGAAATCAAATCATTAGACAACCAAATCAATGTATTAGGTATAAAAAATATAATCCATCATTATAAAGCTCAAGATAAGGTCGATACTAAAATCATGTCAAGTGATCAAAGTTGCCAAAAAACAAGAAAAAAAAAAGAAGAAACAAAAGAATTAATGACTTCTTCTAGGATGACTCCGCTTTATTGTTTGCATGATAGTTGCATTTGCCTACTAAGCCTGGGATGGTACTACACCTTCCAGGCAAGGGTATTGCACTATATCAACTTCGACCTTGACCGAAATTCCAGCAACAAAATTTTCTCCCCTAACCTCTTGTCCCTCATAAAAACCTCCAGGCGCTTCTTTTTCTTTATTGTTCAGCAGCTCGCTACCTCTAACAAAGAGGGGTAGTTGTTAGAGCCTGATTCCCTTCTTTGACCCATCTCCTACATTTCGAATGCCCAATCGAACCACGCCAGTCACTTTAAAACATGCCAAAACCCTAAGAAACAAAATTTTAGCCCAAATGCCCATAAATCCACCGTTAAATCTACATGGTTTCTTTTTTATGGTCTTGATTATGCCACATCACCATACTTAATCCCCAATCAAACTTCATCACGTGAAACAAAATCCTTAAACAACCAATCACACAATATTTCAACCCTAAATTCATGGATTTAGTTAATTATCCATCAGAGATTCCATTTTGATACGTTTAACACTATGATGCCCCTTGAGCCAAAAACTCGTGATTTGCACATACCTAACATGATCAAACCCTTACAACAGCCTCATAATCCCAATCCATACCTACCCACAAAAGTTCATCTCAAAATTCCCTCGTTTGACCCATCATTAAACCTTGATTCCATTTTGATGAATCTTATTAATCAAAAGCTTAACTGTCATGAATCTCCATCATCCAAGCCTTATTCGACAAATCGGACCCCACCAACATGTTCAAAAACACAAAAAAACCCTAACATGTCAAATTTCATATCTTAATTCACCCATTTGACCATTAAACTAGGAAGACGCCATTTCAATGCATTAGATTAAATCATCATATCAACTATCCAACCTAGGATCTTAAGAGGGTGGAGAATGACGTCAGCAACTTATTTGACCCCATTAAAACACCTGAACCAATAAATCTGAGCCTAATAGGCTTAAAAAGCTCAAAATACCAAACAAACCCCCACTTGAAATTAAAAATGAACAAAACCATTTAAAAGTTCATAAAATTTACATTTTTTGCCACTGTCAGTATCAAATACGGGGCTGCAACATTTGGCATGCCCCAATCCCTCATTGGATGCACGAAATCCATAAAGCCTTCCAAACTCTAGAAATTTTTTTGCATAAAGAAGGAAGGGTCAACTGGAGGCTCTTCTTTCTCAAAATCTTTGCCTGTTTCAGTGAAAGAGTTCTGCTAAATTATAGACACTATAGCTGGACAAATTTCAAACCCATCTCCCTCCATTTTTCTTTATAAATAGAGGCCCAACTCAAGCTTGAGGGAGAGGAGTAGTTTCCCAACTTCTGTAATACACCCATTCTACTTGAAATCCCGAAATCCCTGAAGCCAATCTCAAGCCTCATTCCCTATTTTCCAAACTTAACACCAAAAACGCTTAGCCCAGCTCCGTGCCTTGCTAAAGTTTTGTTTGAAGTCCTTTTAGTTGTAGTAAAGTTTGTTTCAAGGTCATACAGGAGAGGTAAACCTCTCATTCCACCGTCTCTCTACTTCTAATTTAGTTTCAGATTGCTTAAAGTCCTAAAACCTTAGGAAACTTGCATTCTCATATTCCTCCAGATTGAGAAAAAGAGGTAGAGAGGCGAGGGTCTTAGGGAAAACAATACCTAAGACCCAATAACATCACCTCAAATCAATTCTAGGCAAAGTTGGGAGCGTTTTTGCTAGATTTTAGGAGCTTTGAGTAATCTCGATAATCCATGCTTCACTAGAATTTGAACCCAAATTACTCCTGTAATGGGCTGCTATAGCAGCTTGGAGAGAGGGGTGCCTAACACCTTCCCTTTTCCAATCTTTGGGACCCAAAACCTTTCGGTTCAGTGCCTTTCCCATGGAGGACGAAGTCACTATCAAAGAGCTAAAGTTGAACTTTCAAGTCTAAAACTGAGGGCCCATTTCCTCTAAGAAAGGGTGGCGACTCCATCTCTTTGAGCCGGCCATGAGCTTCCTAAAGCTCACATTGGGTCTCCCCTCATCCGAGGTGGCCTTCTCACTTACTTGGCTGACTTTATCTGCATTAGGATCTCCCCCCTCTTTGCATTCAAGGTGATGTAATTCTTGTTCTATATAGGGGGAGTTCGGGAGCGTCGACCCAATGACATGTTGCTTCTGTAAGGAGACCTGCTTCTACAGCGTGGTGATCTACTACGTCGGCTATGGGGCAACCTGCTGCGTCTTGAGTACATGCTCTTTTTTATCTACTTGGTGCTTCCCTAGTCGTCCTCCGACCTCTTTCACTTTCTGCTAAGCTCTAACCTAGACCCGAGCTTCTTTGACCTTTGTAAACTTGGTGGCCTATTTGAGGAACTCCATAGTGTTTGGAGGGTTTAACTCGACCTTCTAGCACAAGTCAGGGTGTCGGATGCCATTGACTGCCATGGCGAGCTGAACAACTAGGTTGAGGTTGGGGATCTATAATCACTCTAGGTTGAACCGCTTGATGTAGTCTCGGAGCCTCTCATCGGGTTGCTGAACTACATTGAGGCTGGTCGCTGACTTCGAACACTGCTTTCTCATCATGAAGTGGGTGGTGAAGAGATCAGCAAACTGCCTCCAATTCTTGATTGAGCCCGTGGCTAGTCTTGAGTACCACATCCAAGCTATCCCTCGGAAAGTGATTGGAAAGGCCATGCATAGGCTCGCATCGGTGGCCCTATAAAGTTGCATTAGGGCTTAGAAGCTATCAAGGTGGTCGACCAGGTCGGTTGTACCATCGTAAGATTCCAAGATAGGGGCCTTGAAGTCTTTGGGCCGAGGAGTTGTGAGGATCTTGGCTACCAGCGAAGATGTGCAAGATACATGTTGTGCAAAAGAGGTCACGATTTGGCTCGCCTCTTCCCTCTTTTCATCTTCTATCTTTGCCTCTTCCCCATCTTATGGGCGAAGCGGGTTTTTCCTGCGATCTGCCATGAACGTCTACAATGCCTCCTTCTGGACCCCTTGGTGGAACTAGTAACCTTGGTCCCCGCCAATACTATAGCTTGACTCAACTCTTCAACTGGGACTTGGTTTTGATCATTGTGATGGGCGAGGTGGACCCAGGTACCTGGTTCTGGTTATGGTTTTGGTTTTGGTCACTGGGTTGCTAATTCTAGTTCATGTTCAATGCTAGTGCAGGGAACTGACTGATGACCTATTGCTACTACTATTGCTGCTAACACATTTTCTATGGGTGCATCCCAACCATTGTTGCGAAATGACCCTCCTAGTTCTGCATTGGCAAGTCTATCCCATGGATGTATTGCACTAGCTCATAAAACTGGCGGCCATCTACCCCAACAGGAACCATAGAGGGCTCAATTATTGGGAGAGGCACGATCACAATGGGAAATGGGAGGTTCGGTCCTTGAGTGACCAAGATACCTGGTAACGTTAGGGGGACAATGAACTACCCAATTGTAATAGTCAAGATCTCTAGGTGCAATGCGGGCTAATCATGCCCCCTGGTGACAATGCCATCAACGCACATATTGTTGTTGTTGGCATTGTTGGCAGGGATGTTGCTTGAAGATGTTATTAAGTTGAAGTTTAGGAGATAAGTGAGAACTAGGCTTTTGTGTAATGAGTTCCCACATACGACGCCAAATGATGATGCGCGACCTGATTGTCCTTGTTGGCTGACAGTTCGAGTGCCGAACTGAGTAGGTTGCCTAGCCGAGCTATAGAGAAAGAGATCAAAGTATCCGGGTTGCTTTACCCGGGGTGGGCACTCTGGTGCTTAAGTCAATGAAGAGTTCTATAATTCGATAAGTAAGAGAGTTAATGGGACTTTTAAGAGCTAAATCACACGTACCTTTTCTGAGGAAGGGGACGCCTTTATATAGGCTAATAGCCATGAGCTCCATGAAGTGTGTTCAAGATCACCAGCCCAGTTGACTCGGAGGTGGTTTCTCACCTAGAGATGGGCTCCACATAAGCTAGTAGTGCTTATCTAGTTGCATCCGAAGCGGGTGGGGTGGTAATCATCTCCATCGACATGGAGTCGTGATCTTGGGGGAATTGGAGACGATAACTCGCTAGAGGAGGTCACCCGTCTTACGCCGACCCAATATCTTCCTGTCTGTCCATAAGTTGGACTACCAAGGTGGGTCCGAGGAGGTCACGATGTGTGCAAGGTGTCCAAAGTGATCCTGAGGTCCACTTACATGGTGCTGAGATATCGTCTAACAGTTCTTTGGTGCCACATGTCATGATGTCACTGAAGGGACAAATCACCCCTCATCACTTCTCAATGCATAAAAGTTTGCAATGGTGTTGTAAATAATGTATTTTTGTGGTTGGTTCATTGTGGTCCATTTGCTCTAAAAGAAATCTGAGAATTTTTGAAGAAAATGCATCAACAGAATAAGGGTGATAAATAGGGTAGTAAAGGAGATCTTATAAGCTGGCTATCCATTCATACTATATTTAAAAATGATACTTTATCCTCTTCCTTTATGAGGGTGGATTTTTATTTTTTATTTTTTTTGTTTTGAGGGGTGGGGGGGGGGGGGGCTAAGGTGATATACTGGTGCATCATCTCATGTATACATTCTTTTGTTTTAACGAATATATACTTTGTTGGTAGTTCCTTTGACAATTCTGGTGCAGCTGGGATTGGTGGTATTTATAATAATGTGTACAGAATCTCTCTTAAATTTGATGGTATAGTAATTCCTTTGACAATCCTGGTGCAGCCGGGATTGGTGGTATACATTGATGGTAGTTCCTTTGACAATCCTGATGCAGCTGGGATTGGTGGTGTATTTATCACAAATCTGAGTAACATCATATAGACTGGTCCAATAGGGGAAGCCAATTCTACAACAGCAGAAATTATGGTGGTTATTACATGTTGGAGAATAACTAGACAACATTCATTGGTTACTAACAGATGGATTCAAAGAGAGCTTTAACTCTTTAACATGTAATGTGGCAAAAGAATGTGATTTTAATTTAGACCTTTTGTATAGCAACAACACTGTGCCCTAAATTTTGTTGGGCTCATCTACTTTCTGTTCAGTATATCTTGCCTTTTGAAAATCTACCACTTACCTTGCATTGCTTAATTCCCCAGGCCAATACGTACACACAATCCCTTGCTGTTATGAGTTAAGGGTGGTGTATATGTCAATTTGGGATTGGGATTGAATTAAGCCCAATCTTGAACCTGGCCCATTTACAGATCCCCACACGGTAGGGACCCTAGCATTTGAAAAGTAGCTTCTGTTCTTGGACGACTAAAACCTTTTATTCATATATACCTAGGCCATGTTTGGGTATGCTTATGTTAAAAATAAGTGCTTATAGGTGCTTAAAGACAAGTGTTTATTCGAATAAGCACTTATTTGTCTTTGGCACCAAGCTTTTTCAAATGCTTATTTTAAAAAATAAGCACTTATTTCATATTGGGCGTTTGGTAGTCTTTTTTTTTTTTCAATAAAAACTTAAACAAGCACTTGTGATTATTTTGTCTTTCATTTTCTTTCAAATTTTCAAAATATACCCATATGAAAGTATTCTTATTAAATTACTTTTATAAAAACACTTTTATGAAAGTATTTTTATGAAAGCACTTTAATAAAAGCACTTTTATAAAAGTACTTTTATGAAAATACTTTTACAAAAGCATTTTTATGAAAACACTTTTATGAAAACACTTTAATAAAAGCACTTTTATGAAAGTACTTTTACTTTTGCAAAAGCAATTTTGTGAAAATACTTTTATGAAATTCAATTAGGGATAATTTTATAAGTGGTATTTAAAATTCATCTAGGGATAATTTTGGAAGAAAAAAAAATTGAATAAGTGTTTATTGTATAAACACAAAAAAAGCAGAAAATTTGGGCTTAAAATATAAGCCCTTATTCCGGGCTTATTTCCTAAACATTAATAAGTGCTTAATGATGTGGTCTGGCCCAAATCAGCACTTATTTCGAATAAACACTTATTTTTAAGCATTCCCAAACATGGCCTTACATGTTTTACATTAGATTGGTGTATTCAAATTAATATATTAATACTCATGCTAAGCACAGGCATATAAATTAATATAAGCAAGGCTCCGTATAATTTTTTTTTGTAATTTCTATTCATTTTATATGGAGAAAATTATATATATATAT
The DNA here is from genome assembly GCF_000365185.1 of Nelumbo nucifera. Next base: position 69,241 of record NW_010729182.1, read on the forward strand.
ATATATATATATATATATGTGTGTGTCTGTGCATTTTATCTATTTTCATATAATTTTATTTTATTTATTTTTATTTATGATGAAATTTATCTATTTTTAAATAGTTTTATTTTATTTATGGCATACCGATGAGATGAGGTAAACAGATCTTTTAATGGAAAATTATATATTGGTTTAAGGGTTTCAATTTTCAAGCTATCTAGTGTCATATGGTTCTATTGATGTAACAAATTAGAGGCTACTTTTGCATCCACCACAGAACTAAAAGAACAAAACATGTATTTAAACACTTACCAATAAATAAAAAGTCAGTGATAATCAGTACATAAGAAAAGAAAAAAAAAAAAGAACAATAATGAGAGGATTTGCTCCTCTTATAGTGTTGGGTGTTATGGTAGTGCCATAGAAATCCCCCAAAGTCTAGGAACTATAAAATTCAGATGCTTAGAATTTATAAGAATAAGGATCTTTATCAAATGATATGACACAGATGCTTAAAGTGTTGATTAATATTTTCACTTTTTATTTTTTCTAATAATGTGGCCACAATTTTATCTTTTATCAGGGAGTAAATCCTTTTGATGTTGCACTGGTTTAGGGACTTCTCTTATCACCAACTGTATCCTACCTTGCTCAATTCCCTCCCATCATATATGGCTATAGGGTATGAATTTCGGTGGTGGAAAACAGGGCCATGCCACTCATATATCATGTGAAAATTAAGATCCTCTATAACATGATTGTCGACTGATATGCCTAACTTTGTGTTTCTAGATATAAAATGGTAAAGTCCTAGGTTTATTAGGGGCAATATATAGGTGGCTATGTATTCTCTCTGATGGTTACGGTCTAATGTTTTGGATCATTAGAACCCATATCAGACTTACAAATAAAGACAATTTATAATATACTAGTAAATGTGTACGTGCATTTGCATGTGGCAGTATCTCTAAGATAAAACTATTTATAATTCATGGATAGTTTCAGAAAAATTATAAGTGGGTAATTTCTGAACGGTTATAAATGGGTAGTTTCTAAAGTGAGAATAAAGGACATATACGCCCTCTTTATGCTTGCTGCATGCTTAGATAAAAGGGGTGAAAAACGTCCAATAAAAATTCCAGAAAGAAGGGACATTCACTCTTTTATAACTAGGTAGTATAGATCAGGATATATAGTTAGGAAGTACAGGGATATGTAATATGTACGAGTAAGCCAAGGAAATTCAAATAAGTTCTAAAAATACATAAATAACACTAAAAGGGGGTGTTGTCTAATATTTATATATGGTTTTGTTTTTTGAAATATAAAACAACCATCACATCAACAAACTATATTGTTCTTGCTGTAGGGCAACTGTGTTCTTAAAAATTAAAATTAAGAACAAGCATGTATTGGCATGAGAAGGTAAGATATTTTGTTTTTTGGAAGATGGAGAAGGTTAGATATTGGTATCATAAATGCATTTCAGAAGATTATTAATGGTCTGAATAGCAGAGAACAGACTGATGTTCATTGATGAATGAATTGTTTGCCTCTATGCTTTTAAAACAAGAATAGCAGGGTTCAGAACTACCATATATATATGTTCATATTTTTCTTACTGTGTAAGATATTTTGCGGTGGTTGATATAGAACAGTATTAGTACATTTTGCACTTCACAAGTTGGTTATCTCCATGTGTAACTGTGTAAGATTTAAAATTTTAGTGTAAATTTATTAATTATTTTAAGTTATTGTAAAACAAAAATTGAATTTAATCTTTTAGTTGATTTTGTTTGTAGGTTAGACCAGCATAGCAGGTGACAAAAAAGAAATATCTTTACCCAAAAGAATCTACGACAAATATTTGATGCGGATGCACCGAAAAAGGGCGTTTTTCCAAGGTTTATAGAATCGAACCAGACAATGAACTGGTCAAGGTCCGGCTCTCGAGTCGAATGGTTCAACCGTTTGAATTGAATGGATGGACTGTTTTGACAAAAAAATAAAAAAAATTAAAAATTAAAAATTAAAATAAAACCACTAAACCGTTGAACGGTTCAAACAGTTCAACCACCTGGGTCAATGGTTTGTTCACCAAATCAATGGTTTTGGGCAAAATAATGGTTCAGGGTAAAACAGAACCGGTCCTGACCAGTTCCCGGTTTTTCTGGTCTGACCATCCGGTCTTGTCCGGTTTTGAAAACCATGCCTTTTTTGATCCTCTATTTAGATGATGGCACCTCATCTAATTAATTAAAATATCAGGTAAAAGACTTAAACCTCCCTTAATATTTCTTGTAAATACTGAAACCTCCCCTCTCTTTTTAAATTAGACTAAATCCAAAAAAATTATGTCTAATGAGATCACTAAAAAGTCCCTTTTACCCTTGCTAAATCTTCAAATTTTAAAAATAGTGGAATCCAACCACCAGTGATACTTCAAGGAAGATGACAGAGAGATATTGCACCCATTATTCATTACTAGATAGTGAATGGGGCCCACTCCAAATGGATTTACCATTTTTAAGATCCTTAAATTCATCTAAAATTTTGGTAGGTCATTGCCTCTCCTGGGATTCCAATTTTTTCAGTTACGCATGATCATGGCTTTGATAGAGATGAACAGCTACTATATCTCAGCTTTGTCTGTACATATTGAGGAACCTTTAATGAAACACTTGAGTGCTGGTTTAGAAATTCAAAGTTAGAATTCTTTGTCTTTATGTATATAAGGGATGCATCAAAATTTATCTTCTCTACATTATACCTGAAACGAGATCAAAACTATTGACAGGTCTTGCCTGATAACGCCAGGTCTACAAGGAACAAAAATCTTGAAAGAATAAGGTTAGACGTGGCCAAATCTAATAAATAAATATATATATATATATAAAGTAATGATTTGAGGCCAAAGCCCCTTACAATCACACATGTGGCTCATTTACATTCAAACACATGTCATTTCAAAGATTTAAACAGAATGGACATGTGTCAAATTCTGATTAGTGGTAGTTCAAAAAAAGAACCCACTAACATGGAGAGTGGAGCCTTCCACCATGCAGACTTGTGAGAAGTGGGAAGCTCCCACTTTCAATCATTTCCTAAGAAAAGGGAAATTGTCTTATTATTTAATGTTAACTACTAAACTAATCAATTAATTCCAGTTATTGATTACTAATATATATATATTAAAGTAATTAATTATTGTTAATTATTAGTTAATTACTGTTAACTATTTCTAATTAAATAATTCCAGCTATTAATTACTAATAATAATTATTCATGGATAATAATTAATTACTGAAAAATATTTCTTATAATAATTACAGCTAATACTTAATTACTAATAATTTATTAATCACAATATTGCTCATTATTAATTCGAAATGATGATTAATTAATGATAATTAATAAATATTTTCATAATGGTAATTAATAATTCGGAAATAATCATTTTATATTTATATTAACTCATATTAATTATTTTGAAAATAAATAATTAATGTTAATTATTTATATTATAATTATTATCAGAAATTATAATTCATACACTATATGAAATAATTAATTATATTATTATAAGTAATTATAATTAATAATATTATATTAGTTAATATAATTATATTATTATTGTTATCAATAATTATAATTAATTATTACTAATACTAATGATGATAATTATTACTTCAGAATGTTAATTAATTAATGATAATTAATAAGTATTTTAATAATTTTAATTATTAATTGGGATATAATCATTTTATATTAATTCTTTTATAAATATATAATTAGTGTTACTTATGTAAATTATTATTATTACAAGTAATTATAACTAATACTATTATTATTCTCTAAAAAATACTTCATTTAGTGAATGCTAAATTATAAAACTTTCTATTAGTCAATATTGTTAAGCTTAAAGAATTATAAAAGCAAATATTATTTTATGAATTAATTAAAAATTGTATTTATAACAAATTAATTACTTAATAAAAATAAAAATAAAATAATTATAATAGTAGTAATAATAGTAATACTTTAATATTACTGATTTCAAAATCAACACATACATAATAAGAATATATTATTAGTTCATAATGATAATAATATACATATTATTATTACTGAATTCATAATTATTAATATATTATTAATCTATTAATAATATTGATTATTATGAAAAAACGTTAAAAGCAAAATTTAATTGCTTAAAATTATTTGCTGAAATTACCCATTTTAATTCAGATAGATAATTAGTTAATAATTTTAATTTCTTAAAATTATTATTTACTAAATAATTTTAAATATTCTTTGATTAACTACCTTAGTTTTGAACAATTGGTTTTTTATGATCAATCATTTTTTTTTATAGAAATCCAAATAATTTTTCATTTGCAATGCTAACCATTTTAATTTTCTCTTATTCAGTTTTTCAAAAGATAAAAAAAATAAATTAATGATATTTGCCTATTTTTATCAAATTATGTATTTATCAAGTTGTTGTCATTGATGATGACGATGATGATGAGTCAACTTTTTGAAAGAGATGAGTATTAATAATAATTAATGACTCCTAAATAATTAATTTCATCTATTAGTTACTAAGAATAATAACTCATTGATAATAATTAATTTCTGATAATAATTTCTTATAATAATTACTGCTAATACTTAATTACTGGTATTAAATAATTACTGATAAAAATTTTCATTATTAATTCGGAATGATAATTAATAACGATTTTCATAATGGTAATTAAAAATTCAAAAATAATCATTTTATATTTATATTAACTCATATTAATTATTTTGAAAATAAATATTTAATGTCAATTATTTATATTAGAAATATTATTAGATATTATAATTCATACATTTATATGAAATAATTAATTATACTATTATTATCTGTAATTATAATTAATACTTATATTAATTAATATAATTATATATTTATATTATTATTATTATTATTTACAATTAATTATTACTAATAAGAATGATTTCTGATAAAATTTAAATACTGATATAATTACTTACTGATAATGAATTCCTTAATTATAACAAAGATAATTATTACTTCGGAATGTTAATTAATTAATGATAATTAATAAACATTATAATAATGTCAATTAATAATCAGGATAAAATCATTTTATATTTATATTAATTCATATTAATTATTTTATAAATATATAATTAGTGTTACTTATTTACATTATTATTATTATAATTAATTATAATCAATACTATTATTATTCTCCAACAAATATTTCATTTGGTTAAAGTTAAATTTTAAACTTTCAATTATCCATTATTGTTATACTAAAATAAATATAAAAGTAATTATTGTTTCAGGAATTAACTAAAAATCATAAGTATAACAAATTAAATATTTCATAATAATAATAATAATAATAATAATTTAATATTAGTGATTTCAAAATCAATACACATAATAAGAATATATTATTAGTAAATAATAGTAATAATAATATACTTATTATTATTACTGATTTCATAATTATTAATATATTATTAATCTATATTACCCAATAAAGACATGGAATAAAAAAATATTCAAATGCCACTAAATGAATGAACTAAAAATCTATGAATATTCTAATTGACCTGAATTTCACACATCAACATGCCCAAAATTATAATTTCAACCTACATTTCCTATTTCTATCTCCCAACTCCCATAATTCAAACATACAATTAAGTTATGCACATATTTCCCTACCTTTTTTCCTAAAGATAAATTCTAACCAGACTACATGCATTGTGGAGAGCTTAGACTTAAAATCCGTAACCATGATCGACCAAAAGAAGTGTTGCCACCTAACTTGGAGGTGACATCCATACTTAGGATGGTCCCATTATTCTCCTTTCTTTTCATGTTTCCTTTGGATGGGCTTTGGAGTCCTGATTAAATTATCAACTGATTGTAACCATACATGATATATATATTTTCTTCTCTTACTTCAGAGGATGGATGCATATGCAAATGTTTATTGGCATGGCTTGTTTTTCTTAGCAGCTCTTTGAATGATTTTTTTCCTTCTTTGCCTCTTTGAATGGATATCATTTAAATGTATTTTATCCCTTCATATGTCCCTAGATATTAAGCAGTATTGGTGATGTTGTTGTAAACATCCATCTAATTTTACTATTTTATAAATAGATTAATGATTTCAAAATTATTGATACATTTTTGGGGGTGGGTTTCTCAAGAGGACATTGATTTTTTATTGTTAAATAGTAAATTTCAAATTAAATGAAACTGTAGTTGCCCCTTACTTAGTATGGGGTCATTGTCTAGATAAAACATGGTAAGTCTCTTAAATCAAATAAATAGGCTACCCCAAATATCTATTATAAATAATTAAAAAATGAAATAACTTAAATTAAATAAAATAATTACTTGCTACAAACTACTGAATTAAGAAAATAATAATAACAATCAATTATTTATAGAAATAATTTTAATAATTGATGTAACCGTTTCTGGTCACGTACCAATTTTTTTGGCTAAGTACCTCGTCATTTGACCTGCTCCCAAGAGAGGATGGTGGAGCTCCCTGGTGGTGAGCTACTTGGTGACGAGCTCCCTGGTGGTGAGCTACCTGGTGACGAGGTCCCTGGTGGTGAGCTACCTGGTGACGAGCTCCCTGGTGATGAGCTCTACCTGGTAACGAGCTCCCTGGATGGACTCGTCATTTGTCCTGCTCCTAGGCGGCCTGTAACTCAGAGGGTGGTGGAGCTCCCTGGTGTAGCGCAACCCGACAGCCCTCTGCATGAGGTGATCTCCTCTCCTTTGTAGGCGGCGGGAGCTGAGAGACTTGCGAGAACTCCATCTTTTCCTCCTCTTTGTAGGCGGCGGGAACTGAGGAACCTACCAGAACTGAATCAGAGGACCCGGGGGTATTTACCCGGCAGGGACTCTCCGATGCCTAAGTTAGCATTCTGATTGCAGAGAGCTTGGAGAGAAATGAGAGAGCTAGAGAGCAGGGATTGCCTCCATTTTTCCATTCTCTCCCCTTTTCCATTCCCTCCCCTTGCCTTTGGGGGTTGGAGTCCTTAAATAGCGGTGTCCTATCAAATCAGGCGTGACTGCCTTTGTCAAGTTAGGCATAACCGCCTCTGTCTCTCTGCCGCAGTCGTTGCTGTCAGAGCTGAGGCGGCGAGTGTAGGCAGCTGTTGCAGAGTACGGCTCTGCCAGGCAAGGCGCCGCTTGGCGAGAGACGTGGGCGCAGGTCTCCAGATCTGTCAGGTATGGTTGTCAGGCAGGAGATCTTCCTGCGATACACCAAACTGCTCTTCTGTACTGAGCTACCCTACAAGTGGCGAGCTACCCGGGGGAGCTATGCCGAGCTCCTTGGGCTATGCCGAGTTTATCGGTGGGCACGTCTTATGGGTTGCCAGGTCGGCCAGGTCGGGTCATGTGCCAGGCTGATCCAGGTCGGCTAGGTCGGCCAAGTCGGATCATGTGTCGGGCTGATCCAGGTCGGCTAGGTCGGCCAGGTCAAATCATGTGCCAGGCTGATCCAGGTCGGCTAGGTCGGATCATGTGCCGGGCTGATCCAGGTTGGCTAGGTCGGCTAGGTCGGATCATGTGCCAGGCTGATCCAAGTCGGCCAGGTCGCGCAGGCCGCGCCAAGCCAGCCAAGCCGGTGCCCGGGTGGTACACCAACTTGGTAAGTTTTTGCCTGGGTGTTGCCTAGTTGTCACGAGGTGCCACGTGTCACAATTTCACTGGAGGGCCAAATCTGCCCTCATCATTTCCCCCCCACTCCCGAGCTGAGAGTAACTCAATGAAGGGAGTATTCTTCTTTTGGCCTGTAAGTCGACGAGCTAGTAAGTGCCGATCCAATTCCTTAGGCCTTGGGAGTCGCCTGTATGTGGCGAGCTGCCTGCAAGTAGTGAGATGCCTATAGGGTGAGGAGGTCTCCGCCAGTT
>NW_010729182.1:79740-97870 GCF_000365185.1 Nelumbo nucifera
GCGCAGGCCGCATGCAGGCTGCGCGCTAGGCCACGCCAGGCCGGCCAGGCTGGTGCCCGGGTGGGACACCAACTTGGTAAGTTGTTGCCTGGGTGTCGCCTAGTTGTCACGAGGCACCACGTGTCACAATTTCACTGGAGGGCCAAATCTGCCCTCATCAATAATAATAATAATCCAGTACTTAATTAAGTAAATACTAAAAAACGAAATAACAACCATCAATTATCATTAATGTTTATTCAAAGCATGCTCTATAATAATTACCGAATACCGTAATTAAACCTTAAATAAGAATCAATATTTATTAACAATCATTAAAATTGTTAAGCCAAATCATTAATGTTTATTCTTAAATGCAAAATATGAATTAACAAATCTATTATATAATATTTATAGTCGGTTGGAAAAAAATATTTTAAGTTAATATTTGAATAATTAAAAATTAGTTAATATTAGTACTATATAACAAAAAATTTAAATTAAATAGTAATAATAATAATAACAACAACAACAACAACAACAATAATAATAATAATAATAAATTCTAGCTAGTCTACGTGCATTGTGGGAAGCCTAAACTTAAAATTCGTAACCATGATCGACTAAAAGAAGTGTTTCCACCTAACTTGGTGATGACTTCCATACTTAGGATGGTTCCTTTATTCTCCTTTCTTTTCATGTTTCCTCTCTTGAATGGTCTTTGGAGTCCAAATTAAATTATCAGCTGATTGTAACCATACATGATATATATTTTCCTCTCATACTTCAAAGGATAGATAAAACACATTTAAATGATATCCATTCAAAGAGGCAAAGAAGGAAGAAAATAATTTAAAGAGCTGCTAAGAAAAACAATCCATGCCAAACAACATTTGCAGATGCATCCATCCTTTGAAGTAAGGGAAGAAAATATATATCATGTATGGTTACAATCAGCTGATAATTTAATCAGGACTCCAAAGCCCATCCAACAGAGGAAACATGAAAGGAAAGGAGAATAATGGAACCATCGTAAGTATGGAAGTCACCTCCAAGTCAGGTGGCAACACTTCTTTTGGTCGATCATGGTTTCGGATTTTAAGTCTAAGCTCCCAACAATGCACGTACACTGGCTAGAATTTATTATTATTTAATTTAAATTTTTTGTTATATAGTAATAATATTAACTAAATTTGTAATTATTTAAATATTTACTTAATATATTTTTTCCAACCGACTATAATTATTATATAATAGATTTGTTAATTCATATTTTGCATTTAAGAATAAACATTAATGATTTGGCTTAACAATTTTAATTACTATTAATAAATATTGAATCTTATTTAAGGTTTAATTACTGTATTTGGTAATTATTATGGGGCATGCTTTGAATAAACATTAATGATAATTGATGGTTGTTATTTCGTTTTTTATTATTTACTTAATTAAGTACTTGATTGTTATTGTTATTATTATTAATTATTTCTATAAATAATTGATTGTTATTATTATTTACTTAATTCAGTAATTTTTAGTAAGTAATTATTTTATTTAATTTGAATTATTTCCTTTTTTAATTATTTATAATAGATATTTAGGGTAGTCTATTTATTTGATTTAAGAGACTTACCATGTTTCATCTAGACAATGACCCCATACTAAGTAAGGAGCAACTACAGTATCATTTTATTTGTAATTTACTATTTAACAATAAAATATCAATGTCTTGTTGAGCAACCCACCCCCAAAAAAGTCAATAACTTTGAAATCATTAATCTATTTATAAAATAGTAAAATTAGATGGATGTTTACAACAATATCACCAATGTTTCTTTATAGGGACATATGAATGGATAAAACGCATTTAAATGATATCCATTCAAAGAGACAAAGTAGGAAGAAAATCATTCAAAGAGCTGCTAAGAAAAACAATCCATGCTAAACAACATTTACATATGCATCGATCCTCTGAAGTAAGAGAAGAAAATATATATCATGTATGGTTACAATCAGATGATAATTTAATCAGTAAAGCCCATCCAGTAGAGGAAACATGAAAAGAAAGGAGAATAATGGGACCATCCTAAGTATGGAAGTCACCTCCAAGTTAGGTGGCAACGCTTCTTTTGGTCGATCATGGTTATGGATTTTAAGTCTAAGCTCCCCATAGTGCACGTAAACTAGCTAGAATTTATTATTATTATTATTATTATTGTTATTTAAGTTAATTAAATTTTTTTGTTATATAGTAATTGTATTAACTAAATTTGTAATTATTTAAATATTTACTTAAAATATTTTTTTCCAACCGACTATAATTATTATATAATGGATTTGTTAATTCATATTTTGCATTTAAGAATAAACATTAATGATTTGACTTAACAATTTTAATGACTGTTAATAAATATTGATTATTATTTAAGGTTTAATTATTGTACTCGATAATTATTATGGGGCATGCTTTGAACAAACATTAATGATAATTGATGGTTGTTGTTTCATTTTTTATTATTTACGTAATTAAGTACTTGATTATTATTATTATTATTAATTATTTCTATAAATAATTGATTGTTACTATTATTTACTTAATTCAGTAATTTTCAGCAAGTATTTATTTTTTTTAATTTGAATTATTTCATTTTTTTAATTATTTATAATAGATATTTAGGGTAGCCTATTTATTTGATTTAAGAGACTTACCATGTTTTATCTAGACAATGACCCCATACTAAGTAAGGGGCAACTACAGTATCATTTAATTTGAAATTTACTATTTAATAATAAAAAATCAATGTCCTGTTGAGCAACCCACCCCCAAAAAAGTATCAATAACTTTGAAATCATTAATTTATTATAAAATAGTAAAATTAGATGGATGTTTACAACAATATCACCAATACAGCTTAATATTTAGGGACATATGAATGGATAAAACGCATTTAAATGATATCCATTCGAAGAGGCAAAGAAGGAAGAAAATCATTTGAAGAGTTGCTAAGAAAAACAATCCATGCCAAACAACATTTGCAGATGCATCCATCCTCTGAAGTAAGAGAAGAAAATATATATATCATGTATGGTTACAATCAACTAATAATTTAATCAGAACTCCAAAGCTCATCCAACAAAGGAAACATGAAAAGAAAGGAGAATAATGGGACCATCCTAAGTTTGGAAGTCACCTCCAGGTTAGGTGGCAACACTTCTTTCGGTCAATCATGGTTACAGATTTTAAGTCTAAGCTCCCCACGGTGCACGTAGACTGGCTATAATTTATCTTTAGGAAAAAAGGTAAGGAAATATGTACAAAACTTAATGGTATGTTTGAATTATGGGAATTCGGAGATAGAATTAGGAAATGTAGGTTGAAATTATAATTTTGGGCATGTTGATGTGTCAAATTCAAGTCAATTAGAATACTGCCATTTTATTACCATTTTTTATTATTGTTTATAAACTACCATTTTTTAAGTCACTTATAGAGTCTACTGGTCCACATAAATTTACCCTTATATGTCAGACCCGTAAAATTATATGGGTCACTAAATTCAACTTAAACGATTTATTACTTTAATTTAACCATTCTTCTTCTTCTTGTTCTTCTTCTTCTTCTTCTTCTTCTTCTTGTTATTATTATTATTATTATTATTATTATTATAAACAATAATAAAAATTGGTAATAAAAATTATTAATGTTTATTCATATATATATATATATATATATAATTAACTTCCAAGGTCATTCACTAGTGATTAACTATTTCTAACAACCATAATGCTTTTCTAATGTTTAGCTAAGTGGCACCACTTTCCCCCACTTCCTCCTAAATTGTCTCTAATTCCTATTTATCTCCTAAATTATTTCTAACTCCTATTTATCTCTTCAATTATCACTAATTTGATAGATAGATTCTCTCATATGCTATCTCTAATTCCTATTTATCCTCTCCCCCACTTTTTATCTATATCTATCTAAAGAAAGTTTCAATTAAAAATAGCTAAATAATATAACAAAATATTTAATATTATGTAATAACATTAAAACAAATAAAATTCAAATAATGAAAATATTTAAATATTTTACATATTATTTAAATATTTAAATTACAAAATATATAGATGACAAAATTTTAAGTAGTTAAAAATAACGAAATTATGTAATAAATTAAAAAATCTTAAAAGTAGAAAAATAATTATAATAGAATTCATCATATTCATATTAACAATAATTTAATATTTTACAAATTTAATAACGAATTATGTAATAATAGTACAATTATAATTCTATGGATTATTAAATCAATAAATAATTAATATTTTAATATTTTAAATAACAATATTATTTCAATAACTAAAAAATATTATAAATAACTAATTCCACTTATATCAATTAATAATTATAGAAAATAACTATCAGCAAAATTGTATTTGTTAGTAATAATTTTACAATAATAGTGTATATTCATTATATATATATATATATAGTATAATTAATATTTATTTTATTTTCAGTAATTATTTATTGTTTTTTTATAAATGTGCTGTCAATAATTATTTATAAATGTATTTTTATTTTTGTTATTTAATAGAAAATTATCAATAATTAATGGAGATTAAACAACTATTATTTAACTTTTGAAATTTAATTTATCATATTTATTTTATTTTTGTTATAAATTTATTTTTAGTAATTATATATTTTTTATAATTTAAAGATTAATACTTCTTAGAGAATAAACTATTATTTATGATTTCACTATTCATTGATTAATTTATTATATTTTCAGTATTTATTTTATTTTTGTAATTATTGTATTTTTTTATATATCTATTATATTTTCATTATAAACTTATTTTCAATGATTGTGTACATTTGCTATAAATTTTCAATAATTATTGGAAATTTAACTATTGCTATTTATTAGAGATTAGACTATAAATTTAGTTGAAATTAGGAGTGTTCAATGATTGGTTCAGTTCAGTTGGAGGTTGTTTCACCAACCAAATCGATCTAGTCAAGTATGCAGTTTGTCACTCGAAACTGATTAACCATTAGCAAAAACCCACCAACTCGGGTTGTATCGATTTGGGTCTATTTTCGGTTTAGTTTATTTTTTCAAAACATTTAAACTTAAAAATTAACTTTAAGTTTCATAAATTACAATGATATTATTAAAAAATAAATTATAAAAATTAAATCTATGATATAAAATATTTTAGAGTAACAAATATGAGAATTTTTCTACTTTCTTGTATTAAACCAAAGTCAATTTGAAATACTAGAAAACTGACCAACTCTGGTTAAGTTTGATCGAATTGTTTATTAAAAAGTTAAAATATAAAACAATTATATATTCTTATGTATTCCTGTTGTTTAACTTTCGTTTAACAAATCACAGGTCCTTGTCACCATGCCTCTCCTTGCTCCATTATCCCCACCTTGCATTCTCTTTGACTTTTTCTCCTCTCCCGTTCCCACCACTCCCATTAAGCCATGCCACTCAACTACCTAAAAATATTCCTATAATCTCTCTCCTAAGGTATCTCATTTAAGCCAATAGGAAAGTATCATGTTGCCCTAGTCCCTAATCAATTCCTAAAATGCATCCTCCCAATCTATATCCACTCTCTCATTTAAAATATTCATATTAATTAATAAATAGTTAAATACGGTTAATATTTAATCTCACCCATATTCAATGAGTATTAAATAGTGTTAATACCAAAAGTGGTTACAAAAATGTAATAAATTTTTCAAAAATTTTCATAAAACTTAATTTTCGTAAAATAGTATTTTTGAAATTAAAAGATATAAAGTATTTGAAAGTTTGTTTAAAATGCATTAAATAATTACTGAAAATTATTAGAATATTTTCGAAATTTTAGGAAATTTTATTACATTTGATAGATTTTGGAAAACCATTGAAAAATTATATAATTTTCATTGCAAATTATTGAAAATTATTAAATTTAAATGACTATGGGAAATGGAAAATTATAATTTGAGCAAATAATTACACAAATTATTAAGATAAATTAGTATAATATTGGAAAAAGGAAATTATTGGTTGCTTTATATTAGAAATTATAAGATAAATTAGTATAATTCTGTARGTAAACCATTTAAAAAGAAAATAAATTATTTAATAAAAATTTAAATAAATTTTCAAAATTACACAAGTACAATAAATTTTCCAAAATTTTCATAAAATTATATTTTTTGAATATTAAAGACAATTTAGTGTACTTTTAGAAATTTACCATGTGGTTGATACTCAATATATACTTTTGATCATTTCTATCATCAAATTGAATATTGGGTTGACAGGGTCAGTGTTTTCAAAACTAGATAAAATCAGATGGTTAGACCAAAAAAATTGGAAACCGAACACCGTTTCACCTCAAAACCGCTTTTTGTCCAAAAACTGTTTATTTGGTTAGCGAATAGCTGACCTAGGCGGTCGAAGCGGGTCATCTATTCGGACCGAACAGTTAGACCGTTTGACCCCACAATGGTTCCCTATTTGGTCAAATTTTAAAAACCTTGGACGGGGAGTGGGTGCCTTGCCTTGTGCTTGGCTTGGTGTGTGGCATGGCTTGGCCTAAGGCCTAGCCCATGGACCAGCCCAACCCACAATACAACACGGACCCGTGCGGGCTCGAGCCATGGGCCATGCGTCGAACCAACCCCCCAAATTATCCTAGAGGAGGGACGCACGGCTTGGGATGCCTCGTGGGCTAGCACGACATGACTCGCACTTTTTTCGGATTATCAATTCAAATGTCTTTCAAATATTTAATAATATGTAATAGCCTTAAATAAATAAAATTCAAATAACAAAAAAATTTAAATATTTTATATATTATTTAAATATTTAAATAACTAAATATTTATCGTAACTAGATTTTAAATAGTTAAATAACGAATTTATGTAATAAATTAAACAAACATCTTCAAAGTAGAAAGAAAAATAATTATAACATAATATTGAAATTAATAATAATTTAATATATTACAATATTAATAACGAAATTATGTAATAATAGTATAAATTATGATTTTATGGATAATTAAATTCAATAAATAATTAATATTTTAAAATCTAAATATTTTGCATATTATTTAAGTATTTAAATAACTAAATATTTTAAATAGAAAAATATTTAACATAACTAGATTTTAAAAAATTCTGAAAAGTAGAAAAATAATTATAACATAATATTGAAATTAATAATAATTTAATAATTTTACATAATATTATAAATAACTAATTTTACTTATATCAAATAATAATATGAGAAAATAACTTTCAAAAAAATTAATATTTATTAATAATAATTTTAAACTCTTAATCTGTATTTATTATATAATTATATATACTAAAATTAATATTTATGGTATTTCAGTAATTATTTATTGTTTTTTGTGATAAATGTATTTTCAATGATTATGTACAAATTTATTTTTTTTGTTGT
Source organism: Nelumbo nucifera (assembly GCF_000365185.1). Next base: position 87,205 of record NW_010729182.1, read on the forward strand.
TTAGCAGAAAAAATTTAATAATTATTGAAGATTAAACTACTATTATTGAAATTTTTAAATTTAATATATTGTACTTATTGTATTTATTGTATTTTTGTTATAACTTATTTATTAATATTTATTAGAGATTAAACTATTATTTGAGATTATACTATTTATTAAATAAGTTAATATATTTTTAGTACTTATTGTATTTTTTTCATTATCATTATATTTTCAATAATTGTGTATTTTTTCTATGAATTTTCAATAATTATTGGAGATTAAACTATTATTATTTATTAGGGATGAGACTATTAATTTAGCTGAAATTATGAGTGTTCATTAGTTGGTTAGGTTCGGCCGTAAGCTATTTGGCTAACCAAATTGACCTGGTTAGGTTGGGTTGGTTAGTTGAAACTGACCTTTTATGAAAATCGACCCACTCAAGTTGTATCGATTTGGGTCAATTTTTTGGTTTGGTCAGTCGGTTCAAAAGATTTAAACTTAAAAAATAAATTTAATTTTAAAAATTATAGTGCAATTATTAAAAATTAAATTTAAAAGTTAGATTTATGATATAAAGCATTTTAAACTAAGAAATATGAGAAATTTCTCACTTTTCCATATTAAAAATATAAAATATTATATATCCATGGTTAGGTCACTTGATTTTGATCAGTTTACAAATGGCCAAAGTGAAATTGATCTAACTTGGTCGAATTGGGAAATTTTTAACCAAATCCGACCTAAAATACTGGAAAACCGACCAACTCAAGTCGAGTTGATCGGGTTGGTCAGTTTCATCAGTTTAATGAATAAACCTAACTGAAATTAATTATTGCTATTTTTGTATTATAAAAAATTTATTAAAAGTAGTATATAAAATATGAATAATTATTAATTATTTAAAAGTTTGAAAATATAAAACAATTGTATACTCTTATGTGTTTCTATTAGGGTCATTTACTAAAACACACCTTATAGTTTTACATATTTACTTAAACCTACCTTACAGTTTTCATTTTACTAAAACATCACATATATTTTACAACTTATTTACTTAATCAACCTTTCATTAAGGAGTGTTTGTTTCACCAATAGGCCCATGATTTTATTCTAAAAATACCCTTAACACTTTTTTTGCACAAAAAAAGAAAATTGACCAAATATAACCAATAGAGTGGTTGTTTGTGTCTTATTAAGGGAAAAAATGATATTTTTTATTTTTATTTTATTTTGATTAAATTTATTTAAATGAACATTAAGGTCAACATTGCCACTGCAAATTATAAGTGGTGTTTTAGTAAAATGCTAACTATAGGGTAAATTTTAGTAAATCCATGAAACTATAAGAGGTATTTTAATAAATTACCCTTTCTATTATTTAGCTTTCATTTAATAAATCCCGTGAATCACATGGGCCCCACTAGTGATTTTTAATAGGATAAAATTGGGATTTAAAAAGAATAATTTAACATTCGGATGGATCTTAACAGATTGTTAAAAGGGGGAGGTGTTTGTCTGATGACAATAGCCAATAAGGGATGTTACAGTCCAATATATATATATATATAAATGAAGGTCTTCATGCCATAGCCCCTCACTATTCAGACCCATGGCAACCTCAACTTTCTAGAAAAAGAATCTCAGAAGTTGGTTGGTTATTCACATTTTCAAAGAGAAAATAACTCCTCGTATACAGAAATTGCTTTTAATTACATTTAAAATTTTGAACTTAGACATGTGACACTCTAAAACAAGTGTCATATATTCAATTATAGTTCTTCAGAAATACATGAGAAGTTGGAAGCTCCCATTTTCATCCATTCCTAAAAAAATGCAGGAAATGTAGAAATGGTTATCCACAACCACTTCTGCCTATAACCACTTCAGTTTAGAGTATGCAATTTCAATAGTTAGTTTTATTTGAATTTCAAATATAAATATAATTATTAGACAAATAGTGAAATTCAAATAAAATCTTCTAAAAAAAAACTCAAATAAAATAATATTACTATAAAAACAAAAAAAAAGAGTAAAAATCAAAATGATACATATGTGTGACCGCCCCATAACGGGGTCACGTACTAGATAAAATATGGTAAATCTCTTAAATCAAATAAAAATCTATCAAAACAACAAATGAAAAACCTAGCCAAAATTTTTAATATAAATGATTTAAAAAAATTGAAAATTGAAAATAGTTCATATTATTGGCCCCGTATTGAATACAGGAGTCATGCCTAGTTTAAAATGAGGGGAGGGTTTAAGTATTTACATGAAAAACCAACTAAGGGAGGTTTGAGTCTTTTACCCTAAAATATTAACTGATGAAATGTTCAAATTACCGATTGTATTTTTGGCCTTGTCTTATTATCTTTTTTTAATTTATCAAAATTAAATCGTAATATCTCTTATCCCCTTCACTAACCCGAAACCCCTTTCTGTGCCCTTGAAACCCTCGTCACCATTCCACTTCCTCCAATGATCACTTATGATCTTCAGTTCTTCACTTTCAAACTTACTTTTCTGTTTTTCTCTTTCCCTCACTTAGACTAAAGTACCTTTTGATGAATTTGTTTTTGTCTCCAAGATCAACACATTAATGGTGAATGTTCTTTAACAAATCACAACTTAGGTCTTTTGGGATTAGGTGATGAGATGAATAGTATTCATTGTATGGGATACTAATAGCTATAAATATATAACCCTAGCAAGTGCACTAGTTATCAAGTAGTATAATAATATCGTTCCCACGGGGATTTAACAAAATAAGTATTAGAACCACAGTCTTCCCTAATTATTTAGACAATCGAAATTCAGATTTAAGCAAGAACTACTGAAAATAAAAACTAGAGAAAGATAATAGAAACAATGGTGATCACTAATCGAATCTGCAATGAATGGGATCGCTAGGGCTTTAGGTCCACCTAACCAATGCAATGAATATTGGGTTTGATTAACTAAGATTATTTGTCATTCCCATAAGCTGAGATCTTCCCAAATTTATTTAATATTCCCTCTCGAGATATACTAAACCTATGCCCATCAGGTAACCCTTCGATCTCTCGAGTAGAGCTCTCAAGATGGAAGTGCATTAAATCCAAGAAAACCATTAAATTCAGATGAATCATGTATATATATCTCTATATACCATTCAATCCACACTATGAATTATTCAGTCGATTATGTGAATTCCTCTCTCGATTCATTCACATAATTCAAATCAATCATGAGGTGGCCAATCTCTTAATTGTATTAAGCACAATAATTCATAGACTATATGGAAATCACAATCTTGGATAAATCATGAAGATAAAAATATATTCATTAACATGGTTAGGCTTTCCATAGCCCTAGCAAGAAACAAATTAGTTCATGATAGAAGAACTAAAGTAAACAAAGGGAAAAAAGAACTCTTGAATTCGCCCACGGTGCTGAGATCTCCTCTTCTTGTCGCCACCTTGTTCTTGGGGATTCTTGAATTCTTCATTTTCTTCTCCACATTTCTTGAATTGTTCTCCCCTTTCTTGACTGATTGCTTCTTTGTTTCTTGATTCAATTCAGAGATTGAGTGATTGTATGATGCCTAAAGCTGGTCCGCCCCCTCCTTTATATAGCTTAAAGGGGAGGGGGTGGTTTCCTACTTCCTCTTGAAGTTGATCTTTACAAGAATAAAAAGTCCTATCCTAATTCTAATCTTATCTTTTTTATCTAATGAACTCAATCCTCTTATCTCTCTAAGATTACATCAAGAATTTAGATCTGGAAGGACTCTTCTCAGTTTCTTGTTCTTGAATTCGTATTAGACCTCCTCTGCGAATTGGGCTTCAGCTAGGCTTTTCTGCAAGTTGGGCTTATGCTGCAGATTGGGCCTTCCTATGAATTTTCTGCGATTTCGGGCCCGGATTTGACTTCGATGCAGGCCGAATCTACAAAATCCCAAAACATAAAAGTTGTGGATGTTTCTCTTATCTTTCCAGTGGGTCTTGAATTATCCCAATCAGATGTCGAATACGCGAGTTAAGCCCAGATTACTGAACAATGCTGAAACTGTGAAAAATCATCCGATTTGTCTTTCTTTGCTCCTGATGCTTTCTTTCATGCCCTGAACAGAGAAATATGAGTCCAATTAGGTGCTAATTCAGTATAAAATACAGAATAATTGGGGATAAAAATATGATAAATTCTACTCTGATCAGATACCATCCGTTTAATAAAATGGATTGAATTTTTAACAACGGATCAAAGAACACAGAATACATAACAGATAAGAACTTTTCTTTTAAATAACCAAGCAACGGATTAGAACTTAATCTTGCCTTTTTGTTCCAATAACCCTCCAGCTATATTATTTGCCTTCATCTTCTTAGTTGTTGGATATCTTCCTGCCGGCAATTTGGTTAACATGGTAGAGAGAGAGAGAGTGACCTAGGTTCTCTCTTAAGATTTTTAAATAAAAAATTTTATTTTCTTAAACATAAGAAAGTTTCTTCGATAAGCAGTTTCTTACTTCTCTTTTTCTATGTTTCTCTTTTTTGACCACATATGGCAATTAAAATGTGGCAGGTTGTGAATGGAGGTCTGAAAATGGACCCTTTTAGGTTTGTTCGAATTGAATTTTAATTGAAGAGTCTATGCTATATGTTAAAACAAGGCTATCCACATTAGTAGCCTTCTCCTTGTTCCATTGCCTCAACGGCTCAAGTAAGTAATTCTAGAGGGGGTAATAACTTAACATTCATATTCAAACTTAAGGTTCACCTAATGGATGTAAAAACAACTTTCTTAAATGGGGAATTAAAGGAATAAACTTATATTAAGCAACCTGAAGGCTTTATTGTACTAGGACAAGAGAACAAAGTGTGTAAAAATAATTAAGTCTTTATATAGCTTAAAACAAGCTCCCAAACAATGTCATGAAAAGTTTTATAATGTGTTAGTGACAAATGGGTATAGCATAAATGATTCCAATAGATGTGTCTACAAGAAGTTTGTAGATGATAAAAGAGCCATTATTTGCTTGTATGTTGATGATATGTTGATAATGGAAACAAGTTTGGATATAGTAAAAGAAATAAAATAGTTTTTAATGTCCAAATTTGACATTAAAGACATGAGTGAGGCTAATGTATTATTGGGGATTAAAATCTACAAAAAAGAAACAAGGAAATTTCATCATCTCACAATCACATTATGTAGAAAGCATACTTAAAAAGTTTGGACATTATGATTGTAAACCATTCAAGACACCACTTGATTGTAGTATTCATTTAAAAAAGGATGCAGAACTTGTTTTACAAAAGGAGTATGCAAGTATAATTGGATTTATATCTTACCTAATGAACCGCACTAGACTTGACATAGCAGTAGCTGTTAGAAAACTAAGTCAGCATACTCATAACCCTAGATATGAACATTGGGAAACTTCGATAAGACTGTTAAAATATTTAAAGGGAACCATGAACTACTATTAGCACTATTCAGGTTTTCCTCCTATTTTAGAAGGCTTTATTGATGTAAATTGGATTTTAGATTCAAAGGATAGTACATCCACTAGTTGATATATCTTTTACCCTAGGAGGTGGAATAGTTTCTTTGAAATCGGTAAAATAATCTTGTAATATAATTTCAACAATGGAGGCTGAGTTTATTGTATTGGAATTGGCAGGGGCGAAGGCAGAGTGGCTAATAAACTTACTAGTAGATATATCACTTTGTCCATGACCAGTTCCATCTATATCTCTCCATTGTTATAGCCAAGCAGCAACAGAGCCAAGAATAAAATTTACAGTGGTAAATGAAGGCACATCCACCTAAGACATAATCTGGTAAAATAATACCTTAGTAAAGGAATAATTGATCTGGACTTTGTAAGGCCTAAATGGAACCTTACAAGTTTGTCAACTAAACCACAAACTTCCAAGGTAGTTAATGAGGCATTGGTAGGAATGGGGTTGAAGCCAATTACATAATTCATTGGTGATGAACACCCAACTTATGTGAAAGGAAATCCTTGAAATTATGTCGAATGGGTAAGAATGAGTCACTAGATGACTTGGGAAATCACTATCAATTTGTGCACCATTACAAATACTAAAGTAAGATAGTGCCCACTCCAAGATGTGGAGGTTGAGTGTAACACTCTTAATCGGTTTATATAGAATGATGTGTTGCAATACACACTAAGTAACCAACCTAAGTGAGTGTGAAGTATAGTCTTTTCTACAAGAGTTCTAAGGGCTAATTCTCTAAAATGCTAATGATTCCAAGAAGCGAACAAAGCCAGCCAAAATGTTTCAAAACAAAAAGAACCACCAAGGAATTGGTGAGTTAGGTTGGTTGGTAGATTATCTAATTACAACAAAGAGGAAAAGTATAAGGAGTTTGACTCTACCCATACTTTATAACATGATTTGTCATACCTAAATGCTGATGTCCAAAAGACATCACCATAAATACTTTTCTCACCACAATGCTGATGTCCACACCATATCATTTTATCTTTTGATATAAAACGTCTCTTTTCTGCCTCTTTGTTTTGTTTCTATGTATCTCTTCAAACAAGTGACATCTTTCTCTCTCTCTCTCTCTCTCTTTCTCTATAAATGGACACCTTTGGGTCCATTTGGGTGACTAGAGCATTCTATATATAAAGTGTTGGTCGACCCAGTGACAGAACACACACAATCAGAGTCCTTTGTCATTTGTCTGAGTATATTCCATAAGTGGTTAATAGAGGTCTGATAAGCGAGTGCACATGCATTTACCAGAATTAAGCCTGTAGGTTGTTTCATCTTGAAAACCAATTTGCATCCACACGGCTACACCGTAGGGCTCAGTTTGGAAGGAGTACAAATGCAAATTTGTAGAGTGCAAAACCTTGTATTTTGTATTATTTTGTATGTATTTGCACTGTAAATATTTGTATTTGTACTCCTTCCAAACTGATTCTAAAGGGAAAATGCAATTTTAAGGAGAGTGACCAAATGGTATGACTCAACCCTATTTCTAATTACATTTCTCGGTTTCTCTATAATGATTTTGCAACAACACTGCACTTTGGATTTGGAAAGCATTCATTATTGAGGATAATGATGCACAACCCAGTGCATCACATACACATCCAAGAAGATCAAAACTGATCCATGACCATCCGCTTAGGATAATTCCTATCCTCTTAGGATAATCCCCATCCTATTATCCTAATCTTGTTGTAACTGAACTTATTTGTACATGCTCCTAACATTTGTAGAACTCTGTTCATATGTAAATATCCTCACTATAAATATCACACGTCTGATGGCCTCCATAACCATCGACGTTATTATTCTCAAAGTCTGTTCTTTGTTTCACTTTATTTTCTTAACTTGGTATCAGAGCCATGGCTTGTAATGGCGTGCATTCAGCAGAGAGCTTGAACACAAGTGGCTCAAACCCCTTTCTAAGTTTTGTTTTGGGATCACCAGTAGCTAATGTTCCCAATATTTCTCATTTCCTCTCCATCAAGTTGAATCACGAAAATTACCTTCCTTGTTAGGCGCAAATGATTCCAGTTCTTAGGACACACAAGCTACTCGGCCTTGTGGAGGGTACCATGCATGCACCTCCAACTCACATCAATGGTCCAGGCAGATAGAGAATGGTGAATCCAGACTATGGCAACTAGGTGCAGCTGGATCAACTTGTGATCAGATGAATTATTTCATCACTCACTAAAAGTGTTGTAACCTAGGTGATCAGTCTAACTACATCAGCCGAGGTTTGGTAGGCTCTATCAGTGACCAAATCCACCATATCGGGATCAAGGGTACTCCATCTGAAACGGCAGTTGCAGAGCATCAAAAAGGGTTCTCAATCAATAACTGAATATGTCAAGAAAGCTAAGGTAATCACCAACAACCTAGCTGCAATTTCTGAACCTATAGGCAAGGATAATCTTATACTTTGCATTCTTTCTGGATTGGGGATTGAATATGAGTCCATAGTTAGTGTGATTACTAATAGGCCTGATTTTGATCATCTTACTATCAATAATGTAATGGAATTATTGTTAAATCATGAGGCTTGGTTGGAACAACATAACCAAATCGCCAATGATAACCCTCCCTCAGCGAATTTGGCCACACAAGGCAAAAATAAAAATAACTGGAATTCTAAAACCACAACAAATTATGGTAGTTCTACTCCTTTCAATGGTAGGGGTTGTGGTGGTGGCCACAATCGTGGGGGTTATCCCAATCAATACAACAGTGGAAGGAGCAACAATGGTGGTCATGGCAGAGGTAATTTTTCTACAATTATATGTCAAGTTTGCAACAAACCTAGACATGGCGTTCTTACCTGCCGGAGACATTATGATTTGTCCTATCAAGGAGAGCAATAGAACCCATCAGGTCCAATTGTATCACACAAGTCTTGGAAATGAGCTTAATCCCACATGGTATCCAGATTCAGGCACCACTCATCATCTCACTCCGGACGTAGACAACTTGTAGAACCGATCTGATTACTTGGGTCAGGATCAAGTTACTGTTGGTATGTCATTGTGGTGTGTTTCTGTGTAATACCCTTAAACTGGACACTTAATGAGAACCGTGTTAGTTTAGAATCTTCACAGCCATTGGATAGATCTGGGGAGATTTATCCTGCCAAGGTTGACACTAATGTGCCGCCAAGTTGGTTGGGGTGGCCTGTCGCAACTACCAGGGTGAGACCTAAGGAATATGTAGTGTGGGTTTTCTTAAAACCCTAAACTGGACCAAATTCCAGTATTTCCCTAGACCTTGGAGATAGATGGGCAAAACAAGAATGTTACACCTGAGCCCTATACTCGATTATGGTACTGCACTAGCTGTCGGATTAGGCTATCTTTGATATGCCAATCAATGAGATCCTTAGAGGGGGTCAAAACCTAGGTATGTTGGGACAGTTCGAGAATTCACCTGAGTGAGTGATCATAGTGACAGGATCAGCCCCTTTGTCAGATAAAGTGAATGATCGGGGAATGCACTCTCACTAATGGAAACCTAAACTACCGGCAGTTGATTTCAAACGTTGAAATTTGTTGCTTGCAAATATATTTATATAGATATATACACATATATATATATATATATATATTATGGTTTCAAAATGTTTCCTACAATGGACTCTAGGGTTCATGTCTCCTACAATGAATTCAGCCAGGCCTTGTAACAAAGGCTGGGCTGAACCCATGTGGATGATGTATAGATCGATGTAAGAGTCCCACACCATACAAAGAGAGCCAACTAGGCGGCAAGTTATGGAGTAAGTGAGCACATAAGCTTAATGGGCCTAAAGCTCAATTCAAACTGGGCTTAAGTTAGTTAATTAAAAGGGGCAAGATCTGATTTATAATCTGATTAGGGTTAGCTGAAGAATAAGATAAGTCTTATTCATTTAAGAGTCCAATATCCAAATATCAGATTAGGATCAAGAAACTCTCTCCTAATTAGATTAGGAGGCTGATCCCAAGAAGACTATAAATAGGGGTGAATTCCTTAGTTTTACATACAACAATCTACAAAGTTCTCTCCTATTCTTGCCATTCCTACCTAGTTCGATCTCCACTTGTGGATCTGATCAAGAAAGGTTTTTGATATTGTTTTTTGGCTGAAAAAACAATCTGAAGTCATGATCACTAGCCCTTGTTTCATTTTTGTTGAAGAATTTCGGTTCTTGCTGAAGAGCCATCCTGCTAATCCTGCTTCACCACACAATGTGTCATCTTTAGTGGAGGCAGGTTTTGGTCTTTTCCTTGAAGGGATGAGAGATCCATCGTATGGATGCCCACTGAAGATGGAGAAGTGCAGGATGGAGCAGAATCAGCAGTGTTCTTCTCCAAGAACCTTGTCCTTCGCAAGAAACAGTAGGATGGCACGTGAGCACAAGTTCCTATCAGTCATTTCAGAAAGAACTGATATCAAGATCAAATCTTGACTTCTCCCACAACTGGAGATCGAACTGGCATGCTAGGCGGCAAGAAAGAATTCTGCAGGGTTGCTTAATTCTTCCATTTGTGATTTTCAGCCCTAATCCAAATCATATTTGGATCAAACATCCCTTTAGGTGATAAGGATAAACCCTTATCTGATCTGCAGATTAGATCAGCCTTCTCCTAATCTCATTAGAAGGTTTCTAGATCTGAATCATATTCAGATCTGGACTCTCTGAGTGGATAGGGTTAAGACCCCATCCTATCTGCTGATCCATCTCAGAATTCGCCCATATTTAACTTATTAAATTAGTCCAGTTCGAAATGGGCTTTAGGCCCATTAAGCTTATGTGTACACTTAGCCTTCCTAACTGCTGCCCAGTTGGGCTTCCTTGTATGGCGTGGGACCCAAACATTGATCTACACATCAGTCACATGGGTTCGGCCCAACCTTTGTTACAAGGCATGGCCGAATACACTGCTATGGACAGTGCACCCCCTGAAACCCATCAAATGGGCTCTATGTGCCCAACATTTACCCTAAGTGGTCCCTGGGCCAAGCCACCTTGTAACACCTAGGGACTGTGGGCAGATGCAAGATTAGTCCATCAGGTATTATCCTCAATGGTCTTACACTTAAACTCTCAGCCCATAATGATCAAACACTGCCCGACAAGAGAGGACCTCTCCCTCGGCTGCAAGGAACAGTGTTGCACTCTCTACTTA
>NW_010729182.1:102813-132837 GCF_000365185.1 Nelumbo nucifera
GAGAGTTCCCATTTTCTGGTGAAGCCCCTCCTACATCGGTCTATGACACCCCTATCATCTTATTTTATTGGGCTTTAAATGGGCTGAAAAGGTTTTTAAATTTTAATTATGGGTTTTACAATTATTTAATTGATTGGATTAATTATGGATTTCATGCATGTGATGTGATGTGCTACGTACATGGGCCATAAGTACTTGGCCCATGTTAATTTGATAGTGGCTCTTTCGAACACCATTGCTGAATGCACATCATTGCCATGATGCCCTTAAGATCATTAGATGATCTCCCTTTCTCAATGGGGCCCACTTCAATTTCTCCCCAAGAGAGACACCCTGAAACCCTAGCCATTTTGGGCCCCCTTTAAATTTGGCTTTATGAAAGTCAATGAGAGTCAATTTGGTTTGACCTAAATCAGATATAGGGAATTATCTTTTTCATTCCCTCTAGTAAATATAAGTGCATGTGATAGGGAATTTCATATGATGAATTCTCTAAAGGCCTTCCATCATTAGTATGAAGGTTGGCTGTATTGGTGGGTGGAGATGCACCATAAAATTGGTCTATCCATCTGCTAATGCAGTTGGTTGGATTGCTTCAAAAGATGATAGGGGCATCATAGACCGCTGTGGGAGGGGCCTATCCTAAAATGGAAGACTCTCTCACGGTACCTTGGCGTTCACGAACATGATGGGTGAGCACTTACTGGATAGAAAGGTTTAACCTAAAATGACTATGAACCTTGTTTGACAGAGACCAAAGGGAAAGCTCATAAGATGGGTGGATAAGATCCTTCATAGAAGGTAGTGGGGTTTTGCAGCTGAAACAGTTGGTTCCATGCACCCCATGTGGTTTCCCACATTTCCAGAGACACAACTATCTCCGTCACTAAGATTGGAGGGAATCTAGAGATGCCTAAAATGGAAATGGAATATAGATTAAAAGCCTTTTCTATGTGATGACATGAATCAATTCAGTTGTAGACTTATAAATCTACTTTGCCTTTACCAAAAATGGAAAATGGAAACTTCACCAAGTTGTTGGATGATAACAAACTCAAGGGCCCTAATTATGCTGACTGGTTCTGAAACCTTATGTTGGTTCTGATGTTCGAGAAATTGGACAAAATTGCTAAGAACCCTGTTCCCGATCGTCCGGTGACAGGGCTTCTAAGGCCCGAAGGAGAGAGTATCAAGAATGGGAAGAGAAAATTTCTCTTGCCTGGTGTTATATTATAGCCTCTTTAGACAATCCAATATAGTGACAATTCGATAAGATCAAAGTGTCCAAAGATATATTTGACAGTCTGAAGATTATGTACGAAGAACAGAATCGTTCTACTCGACAAAAAGTCTTAAAATTGTTTATGATCGCACAAATGACCGAAAACCAACAGGTTCATGACCATTGTCTAAAGCTGATGGGTTATATCAATGAATTGGAGGCTCTCGGGTCAGGGCTAAATCATGACACCAAAATTGATGTTGTTCCCAAATCCTTGCCTCCATCTTTCAATCAGTTTATCATGAATTACAACATGAATAAGCTAAACGTTAGCCTTCAAGAACTCAGCAATATGTTGTAGAGGGCTAAAGAACATGCTTGTTGATAGTGGCAAATCGGGCAAGAAAAAGCAGAAGGATCAGAAGAAGCGTAGCAAAACAAAAAGCAAAAGAAAGACAAGGCATTGGATGTTTGTCACTTCTGCAAGCAGACCGGCCACTAGAAGATGAATTGTCCTCAATACCTGGAGACTAAGAAACAAGGTATGTTTGATTCTTTCATCATAAAGACCAATCTGTTGGTCACTTCTGCATCCTGGTGTATTGTCTTCGGGGCTTCAACTCATGTGTGTAACTCACTACAGGGGTTCAAGATAAGCAGAAGACTGAGTGATGAAGAAGTGACACTTTACTTTGGGACTTCTACAACTGTTGTTGCTACGACCATAGGCACTGTAGAAATAGTTTTTAGATAAGGGATTATTGTATTGAAAGATTGTCTTTCCGTACCTAATTTAAGAAGAAATTAGATTTCTGTCTCAAAATCGTGCATGGATGGTTATTCTATTTTGTTTAGTAATGTGATTACTATTAAACGGAATAACAAATTCCAAGCATATGGGGAACTTGAGAATGGTCTCTATGTTCTCCATTGCTCTCTGGAAACCAACATTACCGAAACTATGTTGAAAATGATCCCCAAGAAAAGAATCCGTGATACAATTAGTCCCGCATGCCTGTGGCATTACCGACTTGGCCACGTTAACATTGATCATATCACAAGGTTGGTAAAGGATGGTCCTTTGGGTTTTCTAACTATAGAAGATCTTCCAACCTGAGAACCTTGCCTTCAGGGTAAGATGACGAAACAACCATTTACTGGTAAGCCTGAAAGATCTACAGGCACACTTGACCTGATACATACTAATGTATGTGGTCCCCTGAATGTTAGGACACGTAATGGCATGTTTATTTCATAACCTTTACAAATGATTATTCTCGGTATGGTTACGTGTACCTAATGAGACATTAGTCTGAATCCTTTAAAAAGTTTAAGGAGTTCAAACAAGATGTCGAGAAACAGTTAGGGAGAGAAATTAAAGCCCTTTGATCAGATTGAGGTGGGGAGTATCTCTTTGACGAATTCAGGGACTACTTAAAGGACAATGCAATAGTATCACAATTAGCCCCTCCCGTTAGACCACATTTAAATGGTGTGTTAGAGAGGAGGAACCAGACCCTATTGGATATGGTTCGATCACTTCCCATCCACTCAGAATTACTTACATCCTTTTTGGGGATACGCATTGGAGACTATGATTTACGTGCTGAACTGGGTTCCAACCAAATCTGTTCTGAAGACTCCCTATGAGCTTTGGACCGGCAAGAAACCAAGTGTGAGACACTTGAAGATTTGGGGTTTCCCGGCACATGTTAAAAGAACTAGTGCTAACAAATTGGAATCTAAGACCAACCGTTACCTATTTGTAAGTTACCCAAAAGGCTCTATAGGTTATCTATTCTATGATCCGAAAGAACAAAAGGTGTTTTGTAGTCGAAATGCCTGTTTCTTAGGAGAAGATTACATCTTGGAGAATTTTCAGCAAGAAATTGTTCTTGATGAGGAGAGCCCAGGAGTAGTGGGACATGTCCCACAAGCTCCAAATACTCAACCTAGAACGTTTACCCAGGTATCCAGGCCTCTAGTTCATTATGGCTATGACCAAGAAAGTTACTTGGTGGAAGCCACGACAAGTGAGGAGGATCCCATGACTTATGCAGAAGCTATGTTGGACATAGATTCCCTGAAGTGGGTAGATGCCATGAAAGCCGAGATGAACTCGATGGAGACCAACAAGGTCAGGACTCTTGTGGACCCACCCTTTGGGGTGAAAACAATTGGTTGCAAGTGGATTTATAAGAGGAAGAAGGGCCCAAATGGTAACATTGAGACCTATAAAGCTCGTCTTGTGGTAAAAGGGTACACTCAGAAAGAGGGAATCGACTATGAGGAGACCCTTTCGCTGGTGGCTATGCTGAAGTCTATTAGGATCTTGCTAGCTGTAGCAGCATACCATAACTACGAGATTTGGCAAATGGATGTCAAAACCACGTTCCTGAATGGAGATCTTACTAAAGATATCTATATGTAGCAATCGCAAGGATTCATTGCTGCAGGTCAGGAACACATGGTATGCAAACTTAACCGATCCATATATGGACTGAAGCAGACTTCTAGGAGTTGGAACATCCGGTTTGACTCTATTGTCAAATAGTTTGACTTTGAGAAAAATCCGGATGAACCCTATGTTTACAGGAAGACCAGTGGGGATAAGGTTATGTTCTTGGTTCTGTATGTAGATGACATTCTACTCATTGGGAATGATGTAGAAATGCTAGCTATGGTGAAAATATGGATTTCACAACAATTCTCCATGAAAGATCTTGGAGAAGCCACCTATATCTTAGGACTTTGACTCTATAGAGATAGATCGAAGAGGATAATAGGATTATCCCAGTCTACTTACATTAACAAAATAGTCAAGAGATACAGTATGGAGAACTCCAAGAAAGGAAATGTTCCTTTCAGGCACAGAGTCACTCTCTCTAAGGGTATGTCTCCTAAGACTCCCGAGGAGATTGAGGGCATGAAGGAGATTCCCTATGCCTCAGCCGTAGGGAGCATCATGTATGCCATGTTGTGCACTCATCCTGACATTGCTCATGCAGTGAGTGTAGTAAGTAGATACCAGTCTAACCCAGGACAGGAACACTGGACAACTGTGAAGAACATACTGAAATACCTTCGAAGGAGAAAAGAGTTTTGTCTGGTATTCGATGGTAGTTCACTACAGATCCAAGGGTATACGAATGTCGATTTCTAGTCAGATCTAGATGATAGAAAGTCTACATCTGGGTACATCTTTACGATGGAGGCCTATGCAATTAGCTGGAAAAGCAATAAACAAGGTTCCACCATAGATTCCAAAACCAAAGCCGAATACATTGCCACAAGTGAAGCTGCTAAAGAAGCCATTTAGATGAAGAAGTTAAGTCAGGAATTAGGAGTAGTTCCGTCCATCACATCACCCATTCCACTCTTGTGTGACAACATTGGAGCTTTAACTTAGGCTAAGGAGCCATGAGCCCACTCAAAGTTGAAGCACATCGAGAGGAAGTACCGTGTACTGTGGGAGATTCTTGATAGAGGGGACGTCTTGATTTAGAAAGTAACATTAACGCAAAATGTAGTAGACCAATTAACTAAGCCACTTACATAGAAAGTGTTTGAGAAATACATGGAAAGTATGGGACTCCGGCTTGTACCCGATTGGACCTAAGTGCAAGTGGGATCTGTTAGACAATTATGCCCTTAGCTCCAATCAAATTGATGTATCATTCAACATTTATTGTGAATTAATAAAGTACATAATTGATTCATGTCATTGTGGTGTGTTTTTGTGTAATACCCTTAAATTGGACACTTATGAGACTCATGTTAGTTTAGAATCTTAACAGCCGTTGGATAGATCTGGGGAGATTTATCCTGCCAAGGCTGACACTGATGTGTCGTGGTGTGATCCGAAGCGTGTCGTTAACTACTTTAGAACACCAGTTTAAACATTTATAATTTTATTCTGATTCTCAAACAACTACTAAAGCAGTAAAGTGATGAGAACGGGTCATATCCACAGGGAAGTAGGGGAAAAATAATTATGTACTTAAATCCAGGAGAGAGAACACAAAGGAGAGTTGTAGAAATATAAAATTAATTAATTAAAAAAATAGAATTCATTAAAACCAAATTTCAAAAGTACTGAGAATAACAAGTGCACAAAAGTAAATAACTAACAGAAATAAATAAATAAAAGAAACGTAATAAAAAAGTCTGAGAATCCAATCAGAGGTAGCAGTCTCTGAATCTCTCCTTCGACCCTCGAACTTCTCGAGCTAGGCCTTCCATCATTCCTAGCCGAATTTCAGATCTGTAGAAAAGAAATAAAGTACAAATTAAATCTAATAAAACTAAAATTTGCAGGAAGGAAAAATGAACTGGAAATTAAAGAACATAAAGTAATCCTAAAACTAAAGAAAAAATGGTTGAGATTGAAATCCAAAGGTGGCAGTAGTGCTGTTGGCGAACTACAAGTAAGAACCCCTCTTCTTGCCTAGGCGTCCTCCTCTTCTTCTACCCTTGAACTTCTCAAGATCAACCTTCCTTCTTACCTAGGTGAATTGACCAACCCCTTCTCCAGGGCCCTTGGGGTCCTTTTATAGAGAAGGGTGGATATAATTGGAATTAGAGAGAAAGAGGGGGTGGAAGTTGAATTTTAGCAAAAATATGGGTACCCTAGGGTTTAGAATGAAGGGTTAGGATGGTTTTAGGGTGATCCTAAGGCTGAGAAGAAAAGGGGAAGACACCCAATATTATGTAAGGCTGAGATTTAATGGCTAAAGGTTGAATGGTGAAGATTTGAAATTAGGTGGCTCCTAGGGTTAGAATGCTAAAAAGAGAGTGCCCCAGAATGGATGGTGGAGATTAGAAGGGATGGAAGGTGAGGATTTAGCAGTTAGGGACGGCTAGGGTTTGTTAAGAGTGAAAAGAATGGGTTAAAAGGCACCCTAGGGTTTGCTAAGGCGTGGGGAGCATGCTAATACAGCAGGAGGGGCGCCAAACTGGGTTTAGCAGCTAGGAGGCGCCCTCCTACTTTCAGTTTTTCACAAAAATTCTCCCTCTCTTAGCTGAACTTCACACTAGCTTCCCAAAATCTGCATTTCAGCCATGAAAACTTTACAATTTTCCCCAGAATTTGCACAGAGACCCTTAGAGGCCACATCATTGCATTTAACTGGGAAAATGGCACATCTTGACTATTCTAAGGCCAAAAATACCCCTGAATTGATGCCCTTAAGGCATCAAAATGTAGGGTTATCACACCCCCCCAACTTAACCATTGCTAGTCCCTTGGCAATGCGGCCTTAAATTACACCGAGTATATAGATCTTTCCCATTACAAGGTTATCCCTAATAGAATTAATCAAGCATCCTAATTCCAGCATTCTCAAACTCTGTATAGAGCGGTATTGGGCTTTAGGGGTAAAACTATCTTATTTTGAATATTATAGAAAGATGGCTTAAAAATCTCATTTACCCTTCCATTTGCAAACTGTCTTGATAAAATGAGATTGATTTAAAATCAAACAAGTATTCTTCTTATCATTTTATACAGTGGATTTCTACCCCTGAACTTGATATGCATACTTATTTTTTGTTACCTTTCACCGTTTTACACGAATCTCGACACTTGCCTTAGGTGAAGAGACCTGATTACTAAGTCTAAGGTGTCCATTGACTTTTTATTCTCACTCTCTCTTTCTCTTTTGTTTTTTTTTTTTTTGTTTTTGCAAACATTGTTCAAGGGCAAACTTGAGAGTATTTTCCAATTTCTAAATGGTTTCAACAATATTCAAATAAGACCAATTTTTACTCCTATCACTTGCTACCAATTTCTACAAAATTCAATATTTTTTTATCAGTTTCCTCAACATTTTCTGTTTGGGAATCTCTTTTAATGGAAAATTTTAAAGATTTTAGTGAAATTTTAGTTCTACATATTTAAAGGCTTAGCTTCACGATTTTTTTTCCATTTTTTTTCTCTCTCTTTCCTTACCCCCAACTTAAATGCCATTGCCCCTAATGGCATAACTAAAATGATGCAAAGAAGATTTGGGCAAAAGGGAACAACGAGTAGGGTTTTCTTGAGGGGTTCTAGGTATGTCACCTGGTCTTGAATCAAGAAAATAAAAAAACTCTAATCCTAAAATTAACTGAAAAAAATTATGTTGGGTTGCCTCCCAACCAGCACTAAGTTTAACGTTTTCAGCTAGACACATTTACTCACTTTCCTCTGGATCACTTGAACCTATCTTCTCAACCTTTCCACTCTCAAAGACTCCTTCTACATATGGTTTAAGTCTTTGACCATTGACTTTGAATGTGCTTCCATTCTTTGGATCAACGATTTTAATTGCACCATACGGAAACACTTTTTCCACAATAAACAACCCATCCCACCTAGACCTTATGTTACCAGGGAACAAACGCAGCCTAGAATTAAAAAGCCAAACCTTTTGATTTGGTTCAAAAGTTTTTCTTGAAATGTACTTATCATGGAAGGCTTTTGTTTTGGCTTTATAAATGTGCAAGCTTTCGTAAGCCTCATTGCACAATTCCTCTAGTTTACTTAATTGTAGGGCCCGGTGGGATCCAGCTTGGCCTAGGTCTAGATTGAACTTCTTGATGGCCCAATAAGCCCGATGTTCTAATTCGACAAGAAGGTAACATGCTTTACCAAAAACCAGCCTATAATGAGACATTCCAATGGGAGTTTTGTATGCAGTCCGATAAGCCCAAAGTGCGTCATCCAGTCTGCCAGACCAATCTTTTCGGCCGGGCCTAATGGACTTTTGTAGAATACTTTTAATTTCCCTATTGGGTACTTCCACTTGACCATTTGTTTGGGGATGGTAGGGGGTGGCTATCTTGTGGGTGATTCCATACTTATGGAGCAAAGCACGGAATTGCGCATTAGTAAAGTGCGACCCCCCATCACTGATGATTGCTCACCGACACCCAAACCTAGAGAAAATGTTCTTTTGAACAAATTTCATTACAACTTTGTGATCATTGGTCCGGGTTGCTACTGCCTCAATCCATTTTGACACATAATCAACAGCCACAAGGATGTATTCATGGCTAGATGATGGCAGAAATGGTCCCATGAAACCAATACCCCAAACATCAAAAATTTCTACAACTAGAATCGGGTTAAGTGGCATCATGTCTCTTCGGGACATATTCCCGACTGATTGGCATCTCAGGCAATTTTGGATAAAGACATGGGCATCCTCAAATAAACTCGGCCAGTAAAATGCACTCTGCAAAACTTTGGCCGTAGTTTTCTTTCCCGAAAAGTGCCCCTTATAAGCTAGAGTATGACAAAAGTTAAGAATGCTTTGGTGTTCAGACTCGGGGACACATCATCGGATAACTTGATCTGAACATATATGAAATAGCTCAGGATTTTTTGAGAAGTAGTATTTGAGTTGGTAAAAGAATCCGTCTTTCTCATTCTTAGACCACCCCTCGGGAATTTTACCTACTGCTAAGTAATTGACAATATGGGCGTACCACGGGGGAGCACAATGAGAGATAGCTAAAAGGTGCTCATCTGGGAAGGAATAGTCATGGATGGGTTCGCTCTTTTCAATTTGAATTCGGGACAGATGATCAGCTACTACATTTTCAAAGTCCTTTTTATCCTGAATCTCAAGGTCAAATTCTTGCAACAGAAGGATCCATCTGATGAGCCTAGGTTTGGCCTCTTTCTTTGACAACAAATGTCTTAGGGCCGAGTGATCAGAGTAGACAACCACTTTGGTGCCTAATAAGTATGGGCGGAATTTTTCTAGAGCAAACACTATAGCTAACAATTCTTTCTTTGTGGTGGTATAATTCAATTGGGATTCCGAGAGGGTATGGCTTGCATAACTGATCACCACAGGACGTTTATCCACCCTTTGTCCCAAAACAGCTCCAATGGCATGGTCAAAGGCATCACACATGATTTCAAAGGGCAAAGACCAGTTGGGAGGTTGCAGAATTGGAGCCTTGGTCAGTGCCCTTTTCAAGTACTCGAAGGCCTTAAGACAAGCGTCATCAAAGCTGAATGGGACATCTTTTGCTAGAAGGTTGCACAATGGTCTGGAAATTTGGGAGAAGTCCTTAATAAATCGTCTGTAGAAGCCAGCATGTCCAAGAAAATAACAGATTTGCTTGACAGAAGTGGGAGGTGGAAGTTTAGAGATTAGGTCAATTTTTTGCTTTATCCACCTCAATACCCCGTTCAGAAACTATGTGGCCTAAAACAATGCCTTCTTTGACCATAAAATGACTCTTCTCCCAACTGAAGACCAAGTTTGTCTCGATACATCGTTGAAGTAATTTTTGTAAGTGTTCGAGACATGATTCGAAGGAATCCCCAAAGACCGAGAAATCATCGATAAATATTTCTAGGAAACCACCCACCATTTCCGAAAAAATTGTCGTCATACACCTTTGAAAGGTTACTGATGCATTACATAATCCAAACGGCATTCGTCGGATGGCGAATGTTCCATAAGGGCAGGTAAAAGTTGTTTTCTCTTGGTCTTCGGGGTAAATGGCCACTTGGTTGTACCCAGAATACCCATCTAAGAAGCAGAAATATTTTTGCTTGGCAAGTTTTTCTAAAGTTTGGTTAATGAAGGGCAAAGGGAAGTGGTCTTTTTTTGTGACTGCGTTGAGTTTCCTAAAGTCGATGCACAGTCACCATCCCATGGTAAGTCGGGTAGGGGTGACTTCACCTTGATCATTAGTGACCACGGTGAGCCTAGCTTTCTTAGGCACCACTTACGTAGGACTTGCCCAACTGCTATCCAAGATCAGGTAGATAATACCCGCATCTAACCACTTAACTTCTTCTTGTTTGACCATTTCCCTCATATTTGGGTTCAACCTTCTTTGCATCTCCCTACTAGGTTTGGCACCTTCCTCTGTGTAAATATGGTGCATACAGATGGACGGGCTAATACCCTTCAGATCAGCTACTGACCAACCAATAGCACCCCTATACTCCTTTAATATGTCAATCAGTTTTTCTTCTTGTCTAGGGGTTAAGTCTGCGGCTATGATCACCGGTAGTGATTGGTCGGGTCCTAAAAACACATACTTAAGGGAGTCTGATAAAGGCTTTAGTTCCAGTTGCGAGGGAGATTCGAGAGAAGGCACAAGTGGTTTACCCTTTAGTTTTGGTAGAGGTTCAACAGTAGGCCAAGATTGAAATGGGTGAGGAGACTTCATTAAGGCATTAGCTTCCTCCATCGGGTCATCTATTGTGACCATATTGGTTTCTCTGGGTTTCTTTCTGCATCTATTGTACAACAATTCTTATTCTTTTCTAGGTAGGCAGAAGGACTTCCAGACTCATACAGGTCTTTAAACTTTTCCTCCCTTTGAAAAGCTGAGGTTTCTTCAGCATTTTCTAATTCTGGGGTATTAAAGGTTGTAGGATCTTGGTATTGGGGAAGACATAAGGATTCATCTCTGGGATTTACAACTAGTTGACTAATTATTGAATTATTTTCCCATTGTAGGTTAGCTTCCCTAAGCTGAATTACTTGGCTCTCTAATTTTAAGATTGATTGTTGCTGAGCTAAGATCAGTTGTTGGAGCTGTAAAAACCTATCATCAAATGAATTGGTTTGATAAGGTTGAACCGGTTGGGTCCCAGGGTAATCACTATACTCATAGTGAGCCTAGGCTGCAAACCATTGAGAGTGCACATCTAGTAGGGTGGTTTCTTGGGCTTGGGCTCAATAGGTGAAATTGGGTTGATTTTTCCACCTAGGGTTATATGGACTAAAGGATGGGGTAACATTTGGTTGGAGAAATCCGTTAGCTGCATGTACTTGCTTTGGAATGATCGATTGACATGGGCTCGCCGCAGGGCATTGGCTCACATAATGGGCTGGGCTTGAACAGATGGAACATGTTGAGTAGGATGACAAGGTTGGGAATTGTTGTCGATATGCAAGGACTTGGTCAAGTCTTTGGGCCATCCCATTGATCTTGTCCAATTGTTGGGACACATGGTTCCAATCTATTTGTGGCTTAGGTTGGAAGTAGTTTCTCATTCCACACACTCCGGCCATTGCCAAATTATTATTATTATTATTATATATTTTGTTTTCTCTTTTTTTTTGAAATTTGAAATTTAAAATCAAATTCAGATTTTGAAATTTAAATTCAAATTTGAATTTTTAAATAAAAAAAATTGCAAGCAAATCAACCACACGACCTAGGGACTAACCTAGGGTTTCCTAAACTAGTGGTTCAACCAATGTGAATCCTTTTAGGTTCACTTGAAATTACACCACTTCCTTTGGTTAGCCAGGTAAGAGGTGGGGATGTGGGAGGCTCCCCTTGCTATTGCAAGGACCTAATTAAGTAACCACAAAACCCGCTTAGGCATAGCCATTTAACCTCTTTCCTTACACATCAACCGCTGGTTATGGAAAGTAATTACAAGCTTTCCTAAAATTCAACACACCTTTGAACCAAGTGTGAGGCTTCCCTAAAGGATATTTCTATCCAAATTTTAAATTGGGGATAGAGTGAACTGCATGTGAATGGTGGTGAATTTTGGGCCAAGGAAGGGTGATGAAATCCCCACCTTATCTTATTTAAGTTAGGTGACCTTAAATGGATAACAAAACAAAACAATCAAACAAAAGGAATGCATCTAACTACAATGCATGAACAATTATTTCTAAAATGCAATTTAGCAATATAACATAAAAGAATAAAATAAACTAAGCACAAGAAGCAATTAAAATAAAAAGAAAACCTAGCACATTCACAACTAACAAAATAATTTCAGCGATTAAATAATCCTATATGATGCATGCTCTAAAACATATCAAATCCTAAATGTTGGAATGCAAATGCAAAACTTTTAAAATATTAATTACTATTTGTTATTTTTTTTTTATTTTTTTTTTGAAATTCAATATTTTAAATCTAAATTTCAAAATTTGAAATTCAAATTCAAATTCAGATTCGAATTAAAATTTAACTCTAAATTCAAATTCGAAATTTAAACTCAAATTCAAAAATTTAAACAACTTCCTATTTAACAATTAATTATTCAATTAAATAACTAAAAAGAAATAAATAAATAAGGCAACAAATAATTATTGCAAACAAAAAATAAAACAAGAAATTAATTGTGCTAAACAGAATTAACAACTACCAAAAATAAACTCTAACAAACTAATTGCTAATCTAAAAATTAAACTGAAAATAATATGATCAAAAAGAAAATTAGGCAAGAAATAGATAAAATAAAAGAAAAAAATACAAATCTAAAAAAAAAATTAAACCAAAATAAAATAAACAAAAAAATATATGCTAAAAAAATTTTTTATTTATATTTTTTTCGTTTTTTTAATAAAAGAAAAACATAAATCTAAAAATTATACGAAAATAAAATTAATGAAAGAAAAATACGCTGCAAAATAAATAAAATAAAATAAATGAATTTATTTATTTATTTATTTTTTTATCTGAAATAAAATAAAAAAAAAATCTAAAATTTAAACCAAAAATAAAATAAAATAAAACAAACAAAAGAAAATTATGCTGCAAGAAATAAAACAAAATAAAATAAATGATTTTTTTTTGTTTTTTTGTTTTTTTTTAAATCTGAAATAAAAGAAAAACACAAACCTAATAAAGCAAAATAAATCGAACAAGAAATTAAAGTAAAGAAGAATAGACCTAGAAACAAAATGGAAGCAAAATAATACTAAAAATATATATTGGATTTAAAAAAAATAATTAAAAATTCAAAAATCACTATTCTTCCAAAAAAAGAGTTCAAAAATAAAAATAAGAAAATTAAAAATAAAATGGAACGACTACACCTGGAATGCAATCCAATTTCTCTTCTCTTCTTTTCCGTCCTACGGCCCCGCAATGCTTTGGTACCCCACTTTTCGCTATTCTGTCCTGCAGAATCAAAGAGAAACAAGAATTAAACTGAGATAACGGATCAAGTAATCAAACAAAAAAGAAAAAATAATGAAATAAATCCAGAAAAAGTAAATAAAAATTTTTCTTCGTGCTTCCCCAGCAACGACGTCAAAAACATGGTGTGATCTGGAGCATGTCGTTAACCACTTTGGAACACCAGTTTAAACATTTATAATTTTATTCTGATTCTCAAACAACTACTAACGCATTAAAGTGATGAGAATGGGTCGTATTCATAGAGAAGTAGTGGAAAAATAATTACGTACTTAGATTCGGGAGAGAGGACACAAAGGGGAGTTGTAGAAATATAAAATTAATTAATTAAAAAAATGGAATTCATTAAAACCAAATTCAAACAGTACTGAGAATAACAAGTGCATAAAAATAAATAAAAGGAATGTAATAAAAAATGTCTGAGAATCCGATCAGAGGTAGTAGTCTTCGGATCTCTCCTTCGACCCTCAAACTTCTCGAGCTAGCCCTTCCGTCTTACCTGGCCGAATTTCAGATCTGTAGAAAAGAAATAAAGTACAAATTAAATTTAATAAGAGTATAATTTGTAGGAAGGAAAAATGAACCGAAAATTAAAGAACAGAAAGTAATTCTAAAACTGAAGAAAAAATGGTTGGGATTCAAATCCAGAGGTGGCAGTAGTGGTGTTGGCGAATTGTAAGTAGGAATGCCTCCTCTTCCCTGGGCGTCCTACTCTTCCTCTACCCTTGAATTTCTCAAGATTAGCCTTCCTACTTACTTGGGTGAATTGACCAACCCCTTCTCCAGGGCCCCTAGCGTCCTTTTTATAGAGAATGGTGGATGTAACTGGAATTAGAGAGAAAGAGGGGGTGGAAGTTGGGTTTTAGCAAAAATATTGGTGCCCTAGGGTTTAGAATGAAGGGTTAGGATGGTTCTAGGGTGATCCTAAGGCTGAGAAAAAAAGGGGAAGGCACCCAATATTATGTAAGGTTGAGATTTAATGGCTAAAGGCTGAATGGTGAAGATTAGAAGTTAGGTGGCTCCTAAGGTTAGAATGCTAAAAAGAGAGTGCCCTAGAATGGATGGTGAAGATTAGAAGGGATGGAAGGTGAGGATTTAGCAGTTAGGGGCGGCTAAGGTTTGTTAAGAGTGAAAAGAATGGGTTAAAAGGCGCCCTAGGGTTTGTTAAGGCATGGGGAGCATGCTAATACAGTAGGAGGGGCGCCAAATTGGGTTTAGTAGTTAGGAGGCGCCCTCCTACTTTCAGTTTTTCACAAAAACACCGCCTCTCTCAACTAGACTTTAACCAGTTTCCCAAAATCTGCATTTCAGCCATGAAAACTTCCCAATTTTCCCTAGAATTTGCATAGAGATCCTTAGAGGTTACAACATTGCATTTAACTGGGAAAATGGCCCATCTTGACTATTCTAAGGCCGAAAATACCCCTAAATTGATGCCCTTAAGGCATTAAAATGCAAGGTTATCATGCCACCAAGTTGGTTGGGGTGGCTTGTCTCAGCTACCAGGGTGAGACTTGAGATACATGTAGTGTGAATTTTCTTGAAACCCTGAACCGAACCAAATTCTAGTATTGCCCTGGACCTTGGAAATAGATGAACAAAATTGAAATGTTACACTTGACCCGTAGGCTTGATTATGGTACTGCACTAGGTGTCAGATTGGGTTGTCTTTGATATGCAAATCAATGAGAACCTTTGTCGGACAAAGTGAATGATCGGGGAATGCACTATCTCTGATGGAAACCTAAACTGCTGGTAGTTGATTTCAAATACTGAAATTTGTTTTTTGCAAAATATATTTATATAGAGATATACATATATATATTATGGTTTCAAAATGTTTGCAAAATGTTTTAATTCCTGGGATCTATGTAAGTAGAGAGTGCAGCACTGTACCTTGAAGCCAAGGGAGAGGTCCTCTCTTGTCGGATAGTTTTGACCATTATGGGCTGAGAGGTTAAGTGTAAGACTATTGAGGGTAATACTTGATGGCTAAATCTTGCATCTGGCCACAGTTATGTAAAGCAACTTGATATTAACAATGCATTATTGAATGGATT
This sequence comes from Nelumbo nucifera, assembly GCF_000365185.1. The sequence goes on from NW_010729182.1 coordinate 118,003, forward strand.
CATCACTAAGGATACTTATGTAAAGCAACCTAAAGGGTTCGAAGATCCATCAAAGTCCACACATGTCTGTAAGTTGTGCAAAGCTCTGTATGGATTACAACAAGCTCCAAGGGCTTGGTTCTCTCGGCTAATTATTGCTCTTCTTAGCCTTGGTTTTCGATGCTCTCAAGCTGACCCATTGTTGTTTATTTATAAGCATGATAGGGTCACCGTCTTCATTATGATTTATGTTGATGATATCTTAATCATAGGATCCTTTCCACATGATGTATCTTGTATCATCTCCTCTCTCTCTTTCAAACCTTCGCACTAAAGGATTTGGGTAATTTTCACTTGTTCTTGGGGATAGAGGCTTATCCAACTTCTACAGGATTGGTCCTAATGCAGCATCGCTACATCCTTGACTTACTGTGGCAAAGTAAACTAGCTGACGCCAAACCCATATCTTCCCCCATGGCATCCTCTTGCAAATTGTCATCTCTCCAAGGTGTGGCTCTCCTGGATCCATCAGAGTATAGAAGCATCATTGGTGCTCTCCAATACATCACAATCACTCGTGTGGACATAGCATATTCTGTCAACAATGTCTATAGGTTTCTTCATGCCCCCACTAATGCTCATTGGGCTGCAGTTAAAACGGATTCTCCGTTATCTCAAGGGCACATTGGTTGGTCTTCATTTCACTAAGTCAACTTCTCTTCAATTGCATGCATTCAGTGATGCTGATTGGGTCGAATGTCCTGTTGATTGCAAATCCACTAGGGATACTATGTGTATTTAGGAACCAATCTTATAGCATGGAGTGCAAAGAATCAAGCAACAGTAGCTCGTTCAAGCACAAAAGCAAAGTTTCAAGCACTTGCAAATTTGGTGACTGAATTACTCTGGATTTAGTCACTCCTAACTGATTTGGGTTTCCCATCTACAACTCCTCCAGTTGCATGGTGCGACAATGTGGGAGTCACACACTTACCTACTCACTCAGCGTTTCAAGCAGGCACCCAACATGTGGAAGTTGATTTTCACTTCCTACGAGATCTAATTCTCAAATAAAAACTGCTAGTCAAGTTCATCTCATCAGAGGACCAAATAGTCGACATCATGACAAAGGCATTTCTAACACCACGGTTCATTCATCTTCAGTCCAAGCTTCACATCTTCTCGAAGCCATTTCACTTGTGGGGGCATATTGAGGATAATGATGCACAACCCATTGCATTACACATCCAAAAAGATCAGAACTGATCCATGACTATCCTCTTAGGATAATCCCCATCCTATTATCCTAATCTTGTTGTAACTGAACTTATCTATACATGCTCCTAACATTTGTAGAACTCTGTTCGTATGTAAATATCCTCACTATAAATATCACACGTCTGATGGCCACCATAACCATCGACATTATTAATCTCAAAGTCTCTTCTTTGTTTCAGTTTATTTTCTTACTTTCATTGATAAGTTTCATTCTTATCATTAATGGGACAGCCATGGATCTGAGCGGTTTGTAATTAAACTAATGCTCTGACTGTGCAAACTTGAGAGAATAAGATAGTAACCCGATGGATTTCCTCCCTCGGTTATCAAATATATTTATATAGTTACATTGACAGAGATGATAAACTATACACAGTGACGTGAATGGTGTGAAAGATTACATGGTACGATTGCGATGCATAAGATACGAGAAGAGAGAGAGATACGTCATGGTGTAGCTGTCAACGTGGATCTCTTATCATTACTTTATAAGCTCGTAAGTCAGTAACTACTGGCTTGTCCTCCATTAACAAGAGCTCCATAGTACTGGAATGTTGAATTATAGAAATATTAATGTAATTTTATATACAGGTTGTAGCCGACGATTATTATTGTAACACTGTAATTCTTTAATAAATCCGTTTTCCTTGCTTAGATTTACACAAAAAAGAATAGATTATTTAAAAATTTTAATTTGACTACCAAATTAGTTGAATCTATTTTGCAGTGATTGTTCTGAATCTTCTGATCAGTTTGATTTGTAGTCTAGTTAGTAAGCAAAAATAAATAAAACGCATTTGTTTAGTCTACCAAGTGTTACACATGTTGAATTTGATGACAAATGAAGGAAAACGCCTCTAATGCAGTAGATAGACAAGCACGTATGTGGTATGTGGTTCCCACAAAGAAGCACATTCCGTAGGATAAAAAGAAAAAAGCATTGCAGAATTAGCATGAAACAAGTTTCGTAGAATTAGCATTAATGCATTCAACAATGGAACAACATAGTCTAAACTCTTAATATAGATAGCGACTCGCAAAAGAAAGTCTTAACATAGATAGAAGGCTGCACTTTTCATATAAAATCCGATCAGTACTATTCGGAGGTGGGGGGCTACAGCTTCTAGGAAAGCTACTGCTCTCTGTGATCTTTATTTTAGCTTTCTATTCGGAGGTGGGGGGCACGGGACGTCATCGTCATCATCAGGTGGGGGAGCAGATGAGTTTGGAGGTGGTGGTGGTGGTGATTTCAGAGGGTCATTAACCACAGAACCATCAGGTCCAGGAGCTGGAGTAGTACTAACTGATGGAGTTGGAGATATGTAGGTTGTGGGAGCTGGTGAAGTGCTCGGAGACAAAATTGGTGATGTAGTAGGTGGTGATAGCTGTGGTGATTGAGTACTGAGAGGGGGAGAGGAAGGAGATACTTCTGGAGAGGAAGATGGAGTTATGTTTGGAGGAGAACTAGTTGGTGATTGTGGTGGTGATGAAGTATTGGGAGGGGGAGAGGAAGGAGATATTGATGGAGAGAAGCCTGCTGGTGATGGAGATGATGGTCTTGCTGGTTCAATACTTGGAGGAGAAGATGAATCCATGCTTGGAGGGGAGCTAGCTGGAGATGATGGTGGTGATGAAGTACTAGGAGGGGGAGAGGAAGGAGATATTTCTGGAGGGGAAGATGGTGTTTGTTCAACACTTGGAGGCTGGGAAGATGGAGTTATGCTTGGAGGGGAGATAGTTGGTGATAAAGAAATGGGAGGGGGAGAGGAAGGAGATGTTTCTGGAGAGGAAGATGGAGTTATGCTTGGAGAGGAGCTAGTTGGAGATGGTGGTGGTGAAGAACTACTAGGAGGAGGAGAGGAAGGAGATACTGATGGAGGGGAGCTGGTTTGAGATGGTGGTGGTGAATGATCAGTTGGTAGCTGATGGGGTGGAGGGTGCTTATGGGGAGCCTTGCACCTTTTGGACCTGCACAGCCCATTTGAGAATTGATGACCAGCTGAAGCAGAACTTAGGGGGAGAAGAGCTGAAAACAAGAGAAGGAAAACTAAGGAAAATGATGAAGAGGATGGGACGTGGGAGAGAGAGCTACTACTCATTGCTGCTTTTCTGGTGTATACTGCATGGATCAAATGGTGTGTATTTATAGGGAAAATGTGTGTTGAATTAAACAGAGCTTCATAAAGAAAATAAATGGGAATTAACTTCCCATTAAATTCGAAGAATTAATTTGGCAGTATTTTGTCTCTAGTCCATTTATTTGTGGTTCTGATAGTATGGGAATCAACTTTTAATGCAAAACAGGAAACTGAAGCTACAGGATTCCAGGCAATTCATCTCATGAGGAACTGACCCTCCAATCCAACTAGGACTTTGTTGTTTCTCGTCAGATGAGACACTATGTATGAAAATCTCCCAACTTAAAACAAATATTATTTATTAATGAGAAACTGGAGGGCTTTACGTGCAATACACTGTCAAAGGACTCAAGATGTCCATCACTCCATACTGTTCTCCCAGAAAGTGTAACTGTTATTTATTTATTCATCTCTGCAGCAAATGGTAAATTGAATCTTCACGAACAGTGACCCAGAAATTTGTGGTGGAGAAGATGACCAACAAGTGATGAATATTAGGACTTGAGATGCATTATTAATTTATTGAGACTTCTCGTCAATTTTCTTCAAATTTTACAAATCGGAAAAGTGAATTGTTTGGGGAATTAGAATCAGAATCAAAATCCTCGGGAATTCAAATTAGAATCACCTATTCCCAACAAATGTTTGGTTCAGTAGGGAATCAAAATTGGATTTTGATTGTTGTTGTTTGGTTCATTTGGAGTTGGAATCAGAATCAACTAAAAATTTTTAATTTTGTATTAGTCGGTTTATGATTTTATTAATATATTATTATTTTATTATTACTTTAAAATTTTATTATTATGTTACATTTTATTTTCTTATTAGTTTATTAATAATCTATTATTTTTTCCTATTATTTTAAAATCAATTTATATAATTATTACTTTAGTTATATCAAAATTAATTTTATTACTTAATCATTACATTAATTATATTATATTATATTACTTTTATTAATATTTTATTATATTATTATTATTTTATTACTATTTTACAAATGTTTTGTTAATAGTTTATTAGTATTTTATTATTTTATTGATATTAAGTTTCAAGGGGTTTTGTCATGAGTTCTTTACTCTTTAAAACTCTTGGTAAGAATTTCATTACCCCTAAAATACGTCAGTCTTTCTCTTTCTCTCACACACAAATGAACACACTCTTAATTGTTCCTCTTTAATAATATAATATTTCTCTCTCTCTCTCTCTAATAATATAATATATTGATAATAGTGTAAAACTTCATTGATGGCACATTACAGCGTAAATCATTTTTGAGGACAATGATTATTTATTTATACTTTTAAATCAAAAGAAAATATGAAAATACAAGAAAAAGAGAAAATAGATAAATACTTTTATGGAAAGGAGAGGCTTGCTAACATGGATTGTCTTGTTTTATGATACGGGTTTTTGACCCAACCTGCCCCACCCTCAAATGAAAGAAGGATATGGTAGGGTAGTGTGTTTTCCATCTTCATGTGTGGAGACGATTTAGATTTTGAAAATCCAACATAATACAGGTTTTGGAGAGGATAATGGTTGGAAGGTCTAAAGAGAGAGCCTAGGAAGGATTTTACAAAATCCTCCCTAAACAGGCCCCAATGTCATCCCTACTATTTGTACCCTAATGGTCTCTTTGGTGAATAGCGGTGGCAATTGGGTGGGTTGGGTTGGATTTGGTTTGGGTTGAGCTTCAACCTAACCCATCTAACCCACCAATCCATTAATGACTCTGTTATATAAAATTAATTGGGTTGAGTTCAACCCAAACCCGCTTTTAACCCAATCCAATCCGCCCAAATTCATTAATCTTATATTTATGTACTTAAAACAAAAAACTAACTCCCTCTTGACAAATAAGTTGCTCATAGTTTGGTGATAATAGTAGTTACTATTTACACAAGTAGTGAAGGTTTAAATCACATTGCATGCATGTTATTTTTACACAAGCAGTGAAGCTATTTGACTATGTCCAGGTTTCGGGTTTGACCGAACCACTTAGGTTTAAACCGGTCAGACTAACTTGAACTATCTAATTGGATTGTTTTCAAACTAATCACATCAAGAGTGATTGAACTGTTTAGATCTAGATCAGACTGGTCGAACTAGACTGGACCAGTTCAGTTAATGATGAATTGGCTTGGACCAGCCCATATCAGGTTTGTGCATGGGTTTGGGCCCGAAGCGGGTCAAGAGAAGTAAATCAAACCCAGTCTGGATTTGGGTCGAGTTGTGTAGATACAGGTCGAGCCGAAAAATCCAAACCAAGCAAAGAAAGCAGGGCAGATTTTGGGTTAGACTGGACTGAGATCCGGGTCAAACCATCCCACCCAAACCCGTTTCTGAATTGGGTCAACCTGAATCGGCATGCCCTGGATCGGGTCGGGTCCAGACTCGGGTCAAGTTGATTTGGATTTATGTCAATTTGGGTGAAGAGTGTTGATTCGAGACAAAACTAATTTTAATCAATAATTAATAGAAAATTAATATATTAATTATAAATTATTTCATTTAAATGAAGAAAATTAAAAAGAAATGACTAAGAAATTAATACTTATATATATCTTTAATGGTTAACGCAATGGTTTTCTATAACCCAACCCAACCATTTAAATTGGCGCAATGAGTGATCAACCCATTTCCAACCCACCAAGTAAATGGATGAATTGAATAGGTTAGATAATGTTCAGCGGGTTGGGTGAAAAATTGCCACCCCTATTGGTGAAGCATAACAAGCTTTCACCTCAAGTTGGTGAACGTATGCCTCGTAAGATTAATCTATTAACTGAAGGAAAAGAAAAAAAGTTATATAATGTTTTTAAAAAATTAAATGAAACCTAATTATATTAATTATTTGCTGCTGAGTCAAAAATGTATTAGTTATTTACTGATAAAACCAAACAGTGCACTCCCAAAAATCTCTCCCAGTATCTATTCTAACCCGACACATCTTTGTTTCTGTCTTACATGTAAAATGAAAGAGAACTGATCATGTACTACTCCAATCTAATCACTACATGTAAATACTGCATCCCTACTTATATTCACCCACAACACATGATGGAAAGGCCCGCGTCAATCTCGAAGGTAAAAGTTATGGTTATTTTAGTTTAAATGAAAACAATAAAGAAATATTCAATATCATAAAAATTAAACAAAAATCTAATCTCTTTTTACCCACTCTCACAAGCCACTTCTTTTAAGACACCTAAGTTTACTTTAGGTGGAAAGGTGGTCATGGTCATTCTAAAATTTCATTAGGTAAATCAATACAAGAGAGAACATAGCCCACCTTACCCAAAAACCCAATAAAGCACACAGCCTCATCGTCTCACCCAAGCCCAATAAAAGTCTTTGAAGCATAAATACGGAACATTTCAAAACAATAAACAATAAAAATATTATTTAAAATGCTTATAAGTTGGTTTATATAAAAAAATAAATTAGAACATCATGATCATCCAACCTCTTGTATGGGTTCAACTACATGAATCTCATCCTGCCATTCCATTTTGTTTAATGTCACATCCATTGTTAAATTATGAACGTTTAAATCATTTCTTTGGTAAATTATGAATGTTCTTACTACCATAACCTATGTCATTTTTTGTCTACCCCCTAGCCCTTCTAGCTCCAACTTCAAACAAATTACTTCTTATATTTAGCTGCTGTTGATGGTCTTTTATACATGTGAACAGACCATTTCAGTTCTTTCTCTCATTTTATCACCTGTTGGAACTACTTTGAGTAACTTTATTTCTTATCCTATTTTTCTAGTTTTTCCATACATCCATCTTTGTATACACATTTCTACTTACTTTTTGGACATGTTTCTTGACTATCCAATACTTTGCTGCATGGAGCATAGCTGGCTTTACAATTGTTTTAAAGGAAAAATAAACTAGAACACATAAATTAAATCAATAGATTATTTCATTTGGATAAAGAAAGTTATAAATAACGGTAAAAACTAAATAAAATTTAAAAAATATAGGAGTCATATTAAAAAGAATATTACTAATAAAAAGGATATATAGATAGATAGATAGATAGATAGATATATAGATAGATAGATAGATAGATAGATAGATAGATAGATAGATAGATATAGATTAATGAATTGTACTCAAAGTGACAACTTAAATTTTAAGACAAATTTAAAGCATGATGTAGAATAGGAAACTAACTTAACTGCAACATGAAACTATATATAGTTTCCTATTCTAAGTACAATGATTGCAACATGAAACTATCGTTCAATTTGACCATATAGAAAAGTTATACAACTGGATAACATATGTACACTGTGAGAGGGGCACTAAGGGCCTGTTCGTTCTTTTGGATATTTAGAGCAGGGAAAGTTGGTCAATGGAATTTTGGTTCCCATTGACCAACATACCTATGTTTCTTTTTTCAAATTTATATGGAATCCATGGAAAATTTATATTCCCTGGGTCCTAGGTGGGTAAGTAATTTCCCACCTACGGGAAAGTTGCCAACACTTGCATGGGACAAAATTACCCTTTCTAATAATGGATGTTTATGCTAAAATATTGGTCATTGTCATATTTATCTAGGAAATAAAAGAATATGGGTAAATGCAATTATCCAGGTACGAATTTCCCCAAAAACCTTATGTTTTGCTACCTACATTAGTGGCTTTATAGTTTATATATATCAAGGAGTTATGAGTTAGGAACCATTGGAGGGAGATTTTGAGCCCTCAATGTCCTTTGCACCTACAAATCTGCCTTAGGATTGAACAATATGGCTATAGATCCAAAGGTGGCAAGACAATGGATATGACCATTACTGGTTCAAGGCAAGGGTGGGTTTACTGTGGTAAATATCACTGCAACTGTTGAATGGCAATTTGCATTGTTGTACGATTTGCACTGCAATCTATACTTACAGCCAAACAGTAATACACTTGCCTTGAAACCCTAGCAACTGTTGGATTATTAGTTTCTTATTTTCATGCATGATCTCTGATTTTCTTTATTTCCGTTGATCATTTAATGTCCATGGATCTAAATTAAATCTTTTATTAAAGCAGAATTGGATGTTTTCACCTATATATCTATATATAATTAAACACTTGTTCATCAACTTTCAATCTCGTAGACTTGATTCGACTTCATTATGTACTCTTTCAGGATTAGAAGCATCAGTTTGAGAATTGTATCTATCACTGTGGTTTTCCCAACATTTCCTACACTGAAGAGGGGTATTCTCCATCATATAATTCTTTTTTTTCTTGTGTTAGAAGCATACCATATCAGCAAAAAAGCAAAAATGGGTTCTTGAATATATATTTTCTCAAAATCAAGTGGTTTCCCCAACATTTCCTACACTTATGAGGGACATTGTGTTTTTTCTTATTTTATGACACATCAGCAAAAACAGAAAAAATGAGTTCTTGAATATATATTTTCTGAAAATGAAAGAAAAATTAATCTATTTGTCTTACAACAAAGCGGTGTAAAAACTCTTGCGATCGATGTAAATATATCTTACAGTTAATAGATGCATATTCAACCACACGGGATCATTTAATTTTATCTTTTGTGTGGACTTGTAGGTGACTGAGTTTCACGTGGGCATGATCCCAATGGATCAAGAAAGCTAATGCTGTGGGTCCTAGTTGATGCATGAGCTAAGTGGCATAAATAAATTTGTCAGCTGGTGCTGATTTTCCTGTTGGCTCTGAAGACTGAAGATGGGAGCAAATAAGAAGTGAAATAATCTCTATGAAGGAAATTAACATAGTCTCCTGCATCTACATAGCTTCGATTTAAATTAATCCTTCCTTGAGTGAATAACAAGCATTCAGAGCTAATTCAGAGCTAATCCTGGGTTATGTAAGAGAGAGAGAGAGAGGAGGAGGAAAGGGAGTATAACTCTCCCTCAATGGGCAACGACTATCATCGTTGTTGCCCTTCCATTTCTTATGCTTCTTTCATTTGCTGTCATGGAAATTTACATGAGACTATGGTATAAGTAATTTGCGAAACGCCAGTGGACCCACTTGAGTCTTGATCTCTATGCTGAACCTGAACTTGAAATTTAAAGCTTCATCTCAAGCTGGATTGGACATGACGTTGATGTCTTCGGTTGCTTGAGCCTAGACCAAACCTAGCCTAATCCATCTTGAGTTCATCCAATTTTCTATTGTATGTGCCTTGGATATGTATTCCAAGCATATGTTTATGCTATAAAATATATATTTACATTATTTATATAATTAACTTTTATGACATACATATATGTATATATAAAGCAAGGTTGTTCATGTGTCACGCTTGCTATCATTTTTCCATCCCCTTTCCAGTACTACAGGAAAATAGGTCACTAAAAATTACTAAAAAAATTAATTTTTATGACATTTCATAAATGTCATAAAAAAAAGATTTTTAATGACATTTTGTAAGTATTACAAAAAAATAAATTTTGGCAATATTTACCTAACGTTACTAAAAGGTTAAATTTGAGGCACATTAATATTTATGATGACGTTTGGAAAAATATCACAAAAATTACATTTAGTGATAGTTATTAATAACTGCCACTAAAAGTTTTTTTAGTTTTTGACCACATTTACTGATAAACATCACCAATAATTAAAATGGCCTCATCAGCCATCCTTGCCGGTATAATACCTATAACCCAACCATGTCTAAAGGAATCTATACTGAAATAAAAATACATATACAAGTAACAATTGAATATGAAGATGCATTTAACACTGAAATTTAATATTAAAAAATATATTGTATATTTACAGTCAAGCGTTATTTAGATTTTAGAACAAAGAAAATTCAAATAACAAAGAGGCCTCCATCTTCCTCTTCTCTTTTCTCTTTCCTTTCTCAACCTCCACTCTGTGCACTTGAGGTGAATCTATTCTAGGATTGAGAATTTGTTTAAAAGGAAAATTTAATATACATCAATATTATCTGCATGATAAAAACTACAAAAAAATATACTTCTAGCGGCAGTTCAAGAAGTGGCTATAGACCGTCTATCGCTAATAATACTAATATATAGCGGCAATCGTTTAAAATTGCCGCTAAAAACATTGTTGACTGCCACTATAAGGGTGGCACCAAAATGAATTAGGTCTTTTTTCTCCTCCCCCGCATAAATCATTTTTTCTCCTGCTCTCTCTGTCTTGCCCTCTCTCTCAACTTTCTTACAACCGGACTGAAACCAGAGGGCGACCTCGATCTCGACTTTCTCACAACTTTCTTACACAATCGGTCCAAATTTTCTCACAACTGGACGGCAACCAAAGGGCGACCTTGATGTCGGCTTTCTCACAACCAAATAGACAACTAGGTATCGACATTAACAGGTGAGACTCTCTCTTTCCCTCGATGTTTATTGTAGATGCTTCTAGAACTTATTCAACTGAATGTTACTGATTTCTTAACTTTTGTAGGTTCAGATCCTTTTGTTTCTTTATATTGATTTTTTCTAGTTAATATATTTTATGATAGTTAAGTCAATAGTAGGGATGCATGTATTATGTTTACATTATTTAAGATATGCATAAATATTATAAACAGTCTTGACCTCATTTTTGAAAAACCATATTATTCATATAGTGTGATTCATTTTATGCAAAAAGTGAAAAAAAAGATGATTTTAGCTTCTTAGCTTTACAATCTTTTATAATTTCTTAGCTGAACAATCTAAAACTTTATTTATAAATTCGTAAAATAAAATCTTCAAATATTACAAAAAATTATCTTCAGTGCTCAGCAGTCAGTCCCAAGCCCCCAACCAATTCAAGTACATAGCTAGGATGTGTTGGCAAATTATGTTGTATGATAGGAATCAATGAAGCTCAATGGTATGGTTCAGGCTGTGGAACATAGAGAGCTAAGTTTTGTCCATCTGCGTCTCTTCCAAGTGCCAACATTGCTGCGTTGCTTTGTGCTCTCAAATGATCAAATCTCAATAGTCAATACCATATACACCATCATTAGTAGAAATTGATGAAATTTTCAAAAATCAAATCATTATTTATTATGGCTTTTGAAAACCAAACAGAAAGAAATCATTTCACCTAACATGGAATAATAAAATGAACTCGATTTAGTTATTCAAAGTGATTTCATTTCTACTTTCTATTAGCATTTGGTCTATGGTATCATTTTGGATCAACACAAGCCTATGATTTCAAATGCTATGAAACTAGGATAAAGTGATAGCATTTCCACATGGTTTTCAAAAGGCTATTAACTGAAAAATAAAAAGGAGAAAGCAAGACCCATGGTGCTGATTTACAATTTGGACATTCTAGACTAGTCTCTTCTTATATTTTAACCACCATGAAAGGACTGGTTCAAGCTCATGTAAAAGAGGACTATGTCAGGTTGGCAACCAACATAAACCAATCCAATATGAACACAAAACCTAAATTGTTTTTTTTTCAAGGACAGGGCATTAGAAGACATTGCTAACTCTTGATAGAACACAATAGTGGGACAGGATTCATGTAACCAGACCCAAGTAGTTGGAATTGAGGCTCAGTTGAGTTATGTTCAATTGCATGTATTAGACCTCTAAAAGAATTAGGTAATTAGGCATTCACACATCTACCAAAGAATTGATCGAATTAGACCAATTCTCTCTGGATTTGCAAAACCCCTTTTTTCTGTTTGCTGCTAGTTCGTTGAAACATCTAAGAAAAATTATGTGAAATATGTTCGGAACAACAGTCAGGACACCCAAGTTGTTTTTTAGTTTAAACCAACATCAAGAGGTGGTTCACATGTCACAACTATTTTCACTGAATCACTTGCCTTCTAGCCTTTTTACCTCTAAGAATTCAAGCACTGAAATAAAAAATCTTTCAAATTAAAATACTTATGCCTGTCAGTGTTGAGAAAAGAAGGCATCTAACTAGACAAAAGATAGGGCCTTGAAAAGCAATGTAGCTGATCTTTCCAAGAAGTTTTGTCTGGTTCAAATTGTTAATTTCTTATAATCATTAATAAAAGCAGAAATTATAAAATTCTCATAGAGTTGGGATTTTCTCTACCTAGTGCCTCTAAAAGAACATCTTCGCCTCCTGGATGATCTTCCAAGAACTTGGTTACATCATAAACCTGAATCAAACTAGAAATAATCATCAAGATAGACCCTGATGAGATTCTCTGAAAAGGCCTCTGATAAAGACTATGCTTTGTATTCCTCCATTGCAAGAGGAAAGACTCAGAACCCAGGAATCCCAAGATATATATGTATATATATGGAAGGTACAACATTAACATCCGGGAAGAAGGAACAATTAATGAAAGAGAACTTAAGAAGACAATTGACCTGATCAAGCAATTCAGAATCAGACTCCTCACCCATTGGCTATAGTTAATCCATTTTGGTTGGCTGTGATTCAGAAGTACCTGAGGCCATTCAACTCATCATGATTTCATTACTATCACATCGATCCATCCTCTATTAATTACTCTTCAAAGTGAATGATTGATGAAGTCTAATGGAACAAGCTCTTGCAGATGCAGTAAAGATTTCCTTTGGAAAAGAAGCACCCAACATGCTAAATAGACTTAACATATGGCATTTTGTAGCCCAAATTCTCTTCCCAATACTAAATGAATAGTTGAATACCAAACGATCTATAAATTCAGAGAAATGTTGATAAGGAAGTAGCAACTTCACCATGGAGCTATATCAAGTAAGGAATAATACATGACAGTATCATTAATTTGGCACTACTGTCTCTTGACAATCAAGTTGCCTTGCAGATGCAGTTGAAACTTGTAGAGGAGCTTAGTACCATATCCAAAGAATCATGTTAAACAACTACTGTAAAAGTAAACAGATTATCTACAAGTTAGATTATTAGAAAAAGATGGTATTAGAGCAAGAACTTCAAACCTGGTGCAGCAGGCAGTCTTATGGTTGCATGATTCATTCCTAAGAAACATGTTTCATGCTTAAGCATGTGCCCAAGAGAAAATGTTTTTTTCTTTATATATCACTATAATTGTTTATTAATCAGAATTTTGGGCCTTGATGGAAGTCAGTAACAGAATTTTGGGCCTTTAATGGGCCTATTGGGACAATGCTTCTACTGAAGCACATTTGGCTAGCTCTTTGTATGGACACTTGGATAAATTATCAGCTTCCTCTTTCATCCTTAAGGTATCGAGGATGATTCTGCATTCAAATGGTGTCAAAAAAAGGAAGTGGGCCATGGTGTTTGACCCAATTTAAAAGGGATGAGAGATCTATCATATGGATGGCCGAACCCTACAGGAAGGTAGGGCGAAATTTCAAAAATTTCTCTCTCTCCCATATAGGAATCACATTCCCTGTTTTAGAAAAACTACATTTTTCAAGGATCAATTTTGAATCAAGAACCAAACCAGATCTGAACCAAAACAGTAGGAGAGGGATATACCTAATACGAAGAAACAGTATCCTCCAATGAAGGTATTCACGCCCAAAGAAGTCTCCAAAGACTTCTCCCACTGAAGATGACACAGTGTAGGATGGAGCAGAATTAGCAGTGCTCTTCCCAAGAACCGAATCCTTCAGCAAGAATTCGATAGAGGCTATGAGCACGACTTCAGATCAGCCTTTCTCCAATGGCTGATATGAAGAACTATTCTTGATCGCTCCTACAAAACTAGAGATCAAACTGGCAGTAGGCAGCAACTGGAGGAGAACACAGGGAAAAGATGGCATAGTCACACTGTTGTTGTCTTCTCTTTGTATGATCTGAGGTCTGATCTCTGGAATGCTGGGATGGGCTAAATGGTTCGCCCCCTCCTTTTATAGACTTAAAGAGATTAGCTCCTAATCCCATTAGGAGTTTCCTGATTCAAATCCTTATTTGAATCTAGACCCTCTTTAAGTGATAAGGATAAATCCTTATCTTATCTACAGATTAGATCAGCTCTCTCCTAATCTCATTAGGAGATTTCCAGATCCAAATTCAGATCTAGACTCTCTGAGTGGATAGGGTAAGACCCTATCCTATCTGCTAATCCAATCCCAGATCCACCCCTCTCTTTAATTAGTTCAACTAAACCAGTTCGAAATGGGATTTAGGCCCAATAAGTTTAAGTGCTCATTAACCTTCCAAACTGCTGCCCAGTTAGGCTTCTTTGTATGGCGTGGGACCCAAACATTGATCTATACATCAGCCACATGGGTTCAGCCCAACCTCTGTTACAAGGCCTGGCCAAATTCACTGAAAAGATAGTGAACCCCCTAAAGCCCATCACATGGGCTCCTAAGGGGCCCAACACTTACACTAAGTGGTCCCTAGGCCAAGCCACCTTAAAAAAACCCAGGGACTGTGGGCAAATGCAAGATTAGCCCATCAGGTATTACCCTCAATGGTCTTACACTTAACCTCTCAGCCCATAATAATCAAACACTGCCCGACAAGAGAGGACCTCTC
>NW_010729182.1:139299-153829 GCF_000365185.1 Nelumbo nucifera
ATCATTGTGCTAATGATGGAAGGCCTTTAGAGAGTCCATCACATGGATCTCCCTATCACATGCACCCATATATGCTGGAGAGAACAAAATTACGCCCTAGTTTATTTTAGGTCAAACCAGAGTGGCTCCCACTGACTTTCATAAAGTCAGATTTCTAGTGGGCCTTAATCGGTTAGGGTTTCTGCACGCGTCCCTTTTCAGGGTTGTGGGGCCCACCATGCAAGGAAGGGGTCATCCAATGACCTTAGGGGACACCATGCCAATGATGTGTATTCAGCCATGGTGTGCGTAAGAGCCACTAACGATTCATCATGAGTCAAACGCTTATGGCTCATGGTCGCAACACATCATACATCCACACATCACATACAAATGGAAGAAATTGATCAAATCAATATAATTACTATAAAGCCCATTAACCAGCCCATTTAAAACATAACATTAACTATTAATGTTGTCTAGGTATATGGGCTGAATCGTAGTTAGCAGTTCGGCCCATATAGCTTTTCTCACAAGAGTGGGCTTTTGCAGTTTTAACTCTTTAAAACTGGGCTTTACAGGTGGGCCGAATTAATCCCTGCAATTGAACATCAGATTTGGAACAGCAAGTGTGAAAAAATTGGACTAAAAACAGTCCCCTTCGAACCCTAGATTCGGTCCAAACGGTTTTGGTCCAATCTAATCCGAAATTGTCCGAAACTGATTTTCAATTCAAGAGTTAATTCATGAAAGATCTGAAATTAATAATTTGATTTTAGACAATCATAAATCAAATATGGACTATTCGCACCACCTGCAAAACAGAGGTTAATTACTAGGGTTGCAGTTTCACAAACTGCAAATCGCAGAATGCGATATCTCCATCTGCAAATCTCCAGCGCCGCCTTCTTCTTCAATCAAGAAAATAAAAAATTACAAAAATCCTATTTCTATTAATTAATTACATTCTTGATCGAATCCTATACATTCAGTCTAGAAAAATAAAAAGAATTAATTTACAGACCGAATTGAATGAATAAAAAAAAAACTGAATTGCACAGACCATCTGCGCCAAATCTGCACTTCGATCTCCAGGTTCGAATAGTCCGTTAAATCAAAATAAATAAAAAACAGTTCTAAATAAATTTTGGATTTAACAAAATTAATTTCAGATCAATCGCCCTCAACAAGAAACAATTTCTTGAAATAAAGAAAATAATCTGCGCTAATCTTAGTAGAACAACTTCTGCCCATCTGCGCAGGTTCAGATCTGATTTTCTTGATTCAAGATTCGAATCTGGCTCTGATATCGCTGAAAGAATGGTAGGATCTATCATATGGATGCCAAAAAGGTTGCGGAATGGGTGGGCGAATTTCAAAAATTTTCCTACCTACTTCCAACTGGGAATCATATTCCCTAAATWTAGAATACAATATTCAACGATCCTACTTGAACCATAATCGAACCAGATCTGAACCAAAAGATAAGGGAGGAATTATACCTGATCCAGAGAAACAGTATCTCCCAAAGTTGGTGTTCACGCCCAAAGAGGACACCAAGATCCGCTCCTGCTGAAGATGACACAACAATCTAGGGAATGGAACTAGTAGAGTGCGTCCTACACACTGAATCCTTCACAAGAATTCTTTGGAAACACTGAGAACCGAATCTTTTCAGTTCCTTCTGCAAAACTGATATCAAGAACTGATTTTTTGATTTATTTTCTTCAAAGATCGAATCTTTTCAGAGAATGGCGGCGGCTGGAGGAGAATTCTTGAGATGAAGATGGCAAAGATTGCTTCTCTTCTCTCTAGAGTGTATGAGATCCTATCTCAATTCGTAGTAAGTTTTCTTGCTCAAAATCCTAGGTTTGAATTCTGTTAATCCACTAAGGATTTCTCCTCTTTCTTCTTGATTATGAAATTTCCTAATCCTATTAGGAGTTATCCCAATCCAAATCAGCATTTGGATAGGGGATGATCTTATTCCTATCTGCAGATTAGGTTAGCTTACTCCTGATCTTATCAGGAGATTACCATATCCAAATCTGATTCGAATTTGGTCTCCTAGAGTGGATTAGGTTAAAGGCCCAATCCTTTTGCTAACCTTAATCTCATATCCGCCCCATAAGTGGGTGATCATATCAGCCTAGTCCGAAATGGGCTTTTGGCCCATTAAGTAATCAGTGCTCAATTGGTTTCCAATCTGCTGCCCAGTTGGGCTTCTTTGTATGGCGTGGGACCCAAGCATTGATCTACACACCAGCCACATGGGTTCGGCCCTACCTTTATTAAAAGGCCTATCCGAATTCACTGAGAAGCCCAATGAACCGTTGAGCCCATCACATGGACCCTATGGGCCCTACACCTACACTAAGTTGTCTCTGGGCCAAGCCATCTTATAAAAGCACAGGGACTGTGGGCAGGTGCAAGATTTTCCCAACAGGTATTATCCTAAATGGCCTTACACTTAACCTCTCAACCCATAATGATCAAGCACTGCCCGACAATAGAGGACCTCTCCCTCGGCTACAAGGAACAGTGCTGCACTTTCTACTCACATGGATCCCTGGAATTAAAACCATTTGCAAACATTTTGAAACCATACTTAAATATATATTATATATAAATTTTGCAAAAACAAAACTCCAACGATTGAAATCAACTGCCGACAGTTTGGTTTCCATCAGAGAGAGTGCATTCCCGATCATTACCTTTGTCCGACAAAGGGGCTGATCCTGACACTATGATCACCCACTCAGATGAATTCTCAGACTGCCCCAACATGCCCAGGTTTTGACCCCCGCTAAGGGTATCACTAATTGGCATATCAAGGATAGTCCAATCCGACACCTAGTGAAATATCATAATCGAGTCTAGGGGTCAGGTGCAACTTTCTAGTTTTTCCCATCTATCTCTAAGGTCTAGGGCAATACTAGAAATCTGGTCCGGTTCAAGGATTTAAGTAATCCTATACTACACATGCCTTGGGTCTTACCCTGGTGGCCGAGGCAGGCCATCCCAACACTTGGCGGCAAACCAGTATCAGCCTTGGCAGGATAAATCTCCCCAGACTTATCCAATGGCTGTGAACATTTAAAACTAACACGAGTCTCATTAAGTGTCCAGTTTTAGGGTCTTACACAAAATCATACCAAACAACATGAATCAAACATGCACTTTATTTATCTACACTAAATGTCAAAAGTACATCAAATCAGATTGAAGCTAAGGGCATACAAAACTGTCTAACAGTTTTGAACCCCTCTAAGGATCTCACTGGTTGGCATGTCAAAAACAACCCAATCCGACACCTATTGCAGTATCCTAATCGAGTCTAGGGGTCAGGTGTAACTTTCCAGTTTTGCCCACTAATCACCATGGTCCAGGGCAATACTAAAAATCTGGTTTGGTTCAGGGTTTCATGTAAACCTACACTACATGTACCTCGGGTCTCACCCTGGCAGCTGAGACAGGCCACCCCAACACGCGGCTTCTTTGGAAGCTTCATTTGCGGCAATGTATTCGGCTTCAGTTGTGGAGTCTGCCGTGGACTCCTGTTTGCTGCTTTTCAAGCAAACAGCACACGATCCTATCGTGAAAACATACCCAGATGTAGACTTTCTATCATCTGGATCCAATTAGAAATCAGCATCAATATACCCCTGTATCTGTAGTGAGCTACCATCAAATACCATACAAAACTCTTTTGTCCTCCGAATGTACTTAAGTATATTTTTCACAGCAGTCCAGTGCTCCTGCCCTGGGTTGGCTTGGAATCTGCTTACCACACTCACTGTTTGAGCAATGTCAGGACAAGTGCACAACATGGCATACATGATGCTCCCTACGGCTGAGACATAGGGAACGTCCTTCATGCCCTCAATCTCCTCAGAAGTCTTGGGAGACATCTTCTTGGAGAGAGTGATTCCGTGCCTGAAAGGAACATTTCCCTTCTTGGAGTTCTCCATGCTGTATCTCTTGACAATTTTGTCAATGTAAGCATACTGGGATAATCCTATTATCCACTTCGATCTATCTCTATAAAGTCCAAGACCTAGTATATAGGAGGCTTCTCCAAGATCTTTCATGGAGAATTGCTATGGAAGCCATACTTTCACCGTAGTCAACATTCCTACATCATTCCCAATGAGTAGAATGTCATCTACATACAGAACCAGGAATGTAACCTTGTCCCCACTGGACATCCTGTAAACACAGGGCTCATCCGGATTTTGCTCAAAGTCAAACTTTTTGACAGTAGAGTCAAAACGGATTTTCCAACTCCTAGAAGCTTGCTTAATATATGGATCTATTTAAAATACATACCATGTGTTCCTGACCCGCAGCTATGAAACCTTGCGGTTGTTGTATGTAGATATCTTCAGTAAGATCTCCATTCAGGAACGCAGTTTTGACATCCATTTGCCAAATCTCATAGTCATGGTATGCTGCTACAGCTAGCAGGATCCGAATGGATTTAAGCATGGCCATGGGCGAAAAGGTTTCCTCATAATCGATGCCCTCTTTCTGAGTATACCCTTTCACCACTAGACGAGCTTTGTAGGTCTCAACCTTACCATCAAGGCACTTCTTCCTCTTATAGATCCATTTGCAAGCAATTGCTTTTACCTCGGGGGGCGGATCTACTAGAGTCTAGACTTCATTGGTCTCTATTGAGTCCACCTCAGTTCTCATGGTATCTACCCACTTCAAGGAATCTATGTCCAACATAGCTTCCTTATAAGTCATGGGATCCTTGTCACTAGTCATAGCTTCCACCAGGTAATTATCCTGGTCATAGCCCAAATGGACTGGTGGCCTGGAAACCTGAGTAGATCTTCTAGGTTGGTTAATACTTGGAACCTATGGGACACCTCCCACTGCTCCTAAGCTCTCCTCATCAAGAACAACTTCCCGACGATGATTATTCAGGATATAATCATCCTCCAAGAAATGGGAATTCTGACTACAGAGCACTTTCTGTTCTCCTGGGTCATAGAATAGGTAACCCACAGAGCCTTTGGGGTAGCTTACAAATAGGCAACAGATGGTCTTGGATTCCAATTTGTCCGCACTCGTTCTTTTAACGTGCGCAGGACAACCCCAAATCTTCAAGTTTCTGACACTTGGTTTCTTTCTGGTCCAAAGTTCATATGGAGTATTCGGAATCGATTTGGTTGGAACCCGATTCAGCAAGTATATCGCAGTCTCCAATGCATATCCCCAAAAGGATGTGGGTAACTCTGAGTGTACGAGAAGTGACCGGACCATATCCAATAAGGTCCTATTTCTCCTCTTTGAAACACCATTAAGTTGTGGTGTAGCAGGAGGAGCTAACTATAATACTACCCCGTTGACCTTCAAGTAGTCCCTGAATTCGTTAGAGAGATACTCGCCACCTCAATCCGATCGAAGGGTCTTAATTTCTCTCCCTAACTGTTTCTCGACCTCTTGTCTGAACTCTTTGAACTTTTCAAAGGATTCGGACTTGTGTCTCATTAGGACACGTAACCATACCGAGAATAATCATCGGTGAATGTAATGAAATACACGTGGTGGTTACGGGTCCTAACACTCAGGGGACCACATACATCAGTATGTATTAGGTCAAGCGTGCATGTACATCTTTCAGGATTACCGTTAAATGGTCGTTTTGTCATCTTACCCTGAAGGCAAGACTCACAAGTGGGAAGGCCGAAATACCCTTGAATTGATGCCCTTAAGGCATCAAAATGCAGAGTTATCATACCCCCAACTTAAACATTGCTAGTCCCTTAGCAATGCAGCCTTAAAATTATACTAATCATAGAGATTTTTCCCATCTCAAGATCATCCCTAACAGAATTTGTCAAGCATCCTGATTCCAGAATTCTCAAACTCTGTATAGATCAGTATTGGGCTTAAGCGGTAGAACTGTCTTACTTTGAATATTACAGAAACTTGGCTTAAAAATCTTATTTACTCTTCCATTTGCACACTGTCTTGATAAGCTAAGATTGATTTTTAAAATCAAACATGTATTCCATTTTTATTGTTGCCTTCCACCATTTGACGCGAATCTCAACACTTGACTTAGGTGAAGAGACCCGGTTACGAAGTATTAGGTAAGTGCCTTTGGCATTCCCTTTTCCGTTTGATGCAAATCTCGACACTTAGGTGAAGAGACCCAGCTACTAAGTCTAGGGTGTCCATTGACTTTTATTCCGTTTTTTCTTTTTTGCAGAACTGTTCAGGGTAGCCCACTATTTCTAACAACTTGAAGAATTTTTGTTTACTTTCTCCATCTTTCTCTTCTTATTTTGGCAGGGGCAAATTTAGAAGTATGTTCCAATTTCTAAACGGTTTCAAAAATATTCAAATAAGACAAATTTTGATTCCTATCACTTGCTACAAATTTCTACAAAATCCAATATTCTTTTATCAATTTCCTTAACTTTTTCTGTTTGGGAATCTCTTTTAGTGGAAAATATTTTTAAATTTTTTAGTGAAATTTTAATTCTGCATATTTAAAGGCGTAGCTTCTCATTTTTTTTAACTTTTCTCTATCTCTTTCCTCACCCCCAACTTAAATTCCATTATCCCTAATGGCATGACTAGAATGATGCAAAACAAGAAATTGGGCCAAAGGGAACAATGAATAGGGTTTTCCTGAGGGGTTCAAAGTCTGCCACTTGGTCTCAAATCAAGAAAAGAAACAACAATTCTAACACTACAGACAAAAAGCAACTGATTTCTAGGAGTTGCAACCGGTTGACTCGGTATTTTCCTTACTTCTCTCCTCTTATTGGCTTCGGCTAGCTGTTCTATTCAGCTTTCTAATCTATCGATGGACTGTTGCTGATTTAGTATCAGCTGCTGAAGCTTCATGAATTGGTCATCGACGGTACGGGTTTGAGGAGGTTGTGGGTAAGCTTGATACATTTGAACCGGTTGGTTCCTAAGGTACACCTGTTGGAATGAACTTTGTACTTGTGTCCTCTAAAAATTTTGGGCCATTGAGTTAGATGGGTGGTATTGCTGTTGGGACTGTGTATAGGTTTGACATGGTTGAGCCCTTTGAGTCCCAGGGTAATCGTTGCAATCCCAACGAGTCTGGGCTTCAAACCATTGAGTGTGCATATCTGGCAGGGGGTTTTCTTGGACTTGGACCATATAATTGAAGTTGGGCTGATTTTCTCACCCAGGGTTATATGGACTAGGGAATGGGTTAGCATTGGGTTAGAAAAATCTATTGGCTGCATGTACTTGGTTTGGAATAACTGGTTAACATGGGCCCACCACAGGGCACTAGCTGACATGATGGGTTGGGCTTGCACAGATGGAACATGATGGATAGGCTGATAAGGTTGGGTATGGGCCACTTTGTTGACAATATGCAAGGACTTGGTCAATTCTGTGGGCCATCCCATTAATCCTGTCCAGTTGTAGAGACACATGGTTCCAATCAATTTATGGCTTAGGTTGGGTATGGGCCACTTAAAATGTTTTTCTTCTTTTTTTTCTTCTTTTTTTTTTAATTTTATTATTTGAAGTTTGAAATTTAAATTTTTGAAATTTAAATTCAAATTTATATTTTGAAATTTAAATTCCTAAAATTTAAATTCAAATTTGCTTTTTTTTTGAAATTCGAAATTTGAATTGTTGAAATTTAAATTCAAATTTATATTTTGAAATTTAAATTTCTAAAATTTAAATTCAAATTTAAATTTTTAAATTTTTAAAAAATGCAAGCAAATCAACCACATGACCTAGGGTTTCCTAAAGTAGTGGTTCAACCAATGTGAATCCTCTTAGATTCACTTCAAATTACACCACTTCCTTTGGTTAGCCAGGTAAGAGGTGGGGATGTGGGAGGTCTCGCAAGGACCTAATTAAGTAACCACAAAACCCGCTTCGGCATAGCCATTTAACCTCTTTCCTTAGACACTAACCGCTAGTTATGGAAAGTAATTACAAACTTTCTAAAATTCAGCCCAACTTTGAACCAAGTGTGAGGCTTCCCTAAAGGATCTTGCTATCCAAATTTAAATTAGGGTTTAGGATAAACCGCATGTGAAGGGTGGTGATTTTTGGCCAAGGAAGGGTGATGAAATCCCCACCTTATCTTATTTAAGTTGGATGCCCTTAGAATGGATTAACGGAAAGAAACAAAATAAACAAAGCAAATGCAACTAATTACAAATGCATGTACAATTATTTCTAAAATGCAATTCAGCAATATAACATAAAAAAATAAAATAAACTAAGCACAAGAAGCAATTAAAATAAAAGGAAACCTAGCACATTCATAACTAACAAAATAATTTCAGCAATTAAATAATCCTATATGATGCATGCTCTAAAACATATCAAATCCTAGATGTTGGAATGCAAATGAAAAACTTTTAAAATATTAATTATTTTTTTAATATTTATTTTTTGATTTTTTGATTTTTGATTTTTTTGAATTCAAAAATTTAAAATTTAAATTACAAAATTTGAAATTTAAATTCAAATTCAAATTGATATTCAAATTTAAATTTAAATTTAAATTCAGATTTGAAATTTAAATTCAAGTTCGAAAATTTAAACAATTTCCTATTTAACAATTAATTATTCAATTAAACAACTAAAAGAGAAGAATTTAAATAAACTAACAAATAATTATTGCAAACAGAAAATAAAACTAGAAAGAATTAACAACTACCTTAAATAAATTCTAACAAGATAATTGCTAATCTAAAAATTCAACTGAAAATAAAATGATCAAAAAGAAAATTATGCAAGAAGTAGATAAAATGAAATAAACGAAAAAAAATATTTTTTTATTATTTTTATTTTTATCAAAAATAAAAGAAAAAATACAAATCTAAAAAAATTAAACTGAAAATAAAATAAAAAAAAGAAAAATATGCTGCAAATAAATGAATAACCTAAAACAAACGAAAATTTTTTTATTGTTTTATTTATATTTTCTTTTCGTTTTTTTAATAAAAGAAAAACACAAGTCTAAAAATTAATCTGAAAATAAAATTCACAAAAGAAAAGTATGCTACAAAAATAAATAAAATAATAAACGAAATTTTTTTATTTCTTTTTTTATTATTTTTTATCTGAAAAAAAAGAGAGAAAAACAAATCTAAAATTAAAATGAAAATAAAATAAACGAAATTTTTTTTGTTTTGTGTTTTTTTAATCTGAAATAAAAGAAAAACACAAACCTAATAAAACAAAAATAAAATCGAACAAGAAATTAAAATAAAGAAAGAAAAAAAACAGATCTAGAAACAAAATGGAAGAAAAAAAATACTAAAAAATAAATAAATAAATCATATCTAAACAAAATTAATTCAAAAAATTCAAAAGTCACTATTCTACCAACAAAAAGAGTTTGAAAATAAAAAATAAGAAAATTAAAAATAAAATGGAACGACTACACCTGAAATACAATCCAATTTCTCTACTCTTCTCTTTCGTCTCGCAACGCTCCGGTACCCCACCTTTCACTATTCCGTCCTGTAGAATCAAAGAGAAACAAGAATTAAACTGACATAACAGATCAAGTAATAAAATGAAAATAAAAAAAATAATGAAACAGATCCGGAAAATGAAAATAAAATTTTTTCTCCGTGCTTCCCCGGTGACGGTGCCAAAAACTTGGTGTGTCCGGAAATGCGTCATTAAACACCTTGGAACACCAGTTTAAAAATTTATAATTTTTATCATTTCTTAAACAACTACTAATGTAGTAAATGGGTGAGAACGGGTCATATCCATAGGGAAGCAAGTGAAAAATTAATATATACTTAGATCCGGACAAGAGAATACAATTGAGAACTGCAGAAAATAAGAAAATAGAATCTATTATTGCTGAAATTAAATGTTTCAAATTTAAACAAGACAATGAATAAAAATCAAAATTTAATAAAGAATGGGAATCAACAAAGGAAATAAAAGAAATAAATAAAAAAAAGGATCCAAAATCTGGATCTGGTGGCGGTAGCTACAGATCGGCCAAACAGCTTGTAGAAACCCCTCCTGACAAGAACCAGGCATCTGTCTTTTCTACAACCCTCGAACCCCTCAAGACACCTTAGCCTTGAACTGAATGAATTCAGATCTACAAAATAAAGAAACAAACAAGAATTAAATCTAAAAGATTGCAGAAATAAAAATAACAGAAAAGAAAAGAATGGTTGACCAAATCCAGTGGCGGTAGTTGCAGATTGGTTGAACAGCTTGCAGGAACCCCTCCTAACAAGATTTGGGCGTCCTCCCCTTCTACAACCCTTGAACTCCTCAAGAAACCTTAGCCTTGTTAACTGGGTGAATTGGCCAACCCCTTCTCCAGGGCCCCTAGGGTCTTTTTTATAGAGAAGGGTGGATATAATTAGAATTAGAGAGAAAGAGGGGGGCGGTAGCTGGGTTTTTCTAGAAATATGGGTACCCTAGGGTTTAGAATGAAGGGTTAGGATGGTTTTAAGGTGATCCTAAAGTTGAAAAGAAAAGGAGAGGGCACCCAATATTATGTAGTGTTGAGATTTAAAGGCTAAAGGTTGAATGGTAAAGATTATAAGTTCGGTGACTCCCAAGGGTTAAAATGCTAAAAAGAGAGTGCCCTAGAATGGATGGCGGAGAATAGAAGGGATGGAAGATGAGGATTTAGCAGTTAGGGGCGGCTAGGGTTTATTAAGAGTGAAAAGAATGGGTTAAAAGGTGCCCTAGGGTTTGGTAAGGCATGGGGAGTACGCTAATACAGTAGGAGGGGCGCCAAACTGGGTTTAGCAGCTAGGAGGCGCCCTCCTGCTTTCAGTTTTTTACAAAAACACCCCCTTTCTCAGCATCCCAAAATCTGCATTTCAGCCATGAAAAGTTCCTAGTTTTCCCCAAAATTTGCACAGACCCTTAGAGGCCACAACATTGCATTTAACTGGGAAAAGGGCACATCTTGACTATTCTAAGGCCGGAAATACCCCTGAATTGATGCCCTTAAGGCATCAAAATGCAGATTTATTAGAGTCACTACCTTCCAGCCTTCAAGATTAGCAACATTTGCATTCAACCTTGAGTATAGTGTTGCTGCTGCCCTTAGTGTCTCCAGTTTCTTTATGGGGAAATCTTTGAACCACGCCAATACCTGCATCTTGAGTAATTGAGAACTATGAGACAAAAGAACAAAAGTTGATTGGTGAAATGCATGAAAACAACAAAGTACTGATGAAATAACCTGAGTTTCATCGGTTAGGCCTTCCATATGATGTTCCACATATTTATGGAATTTAAGTAGCTTAGTCATATCCTCTGTATGGAACGAATTGATTGCAACTGTCATTTCAATGATTGATGTTGCATACTTCTGTGTGTCTTCTTCAATTTGTTGAAAGTATGCTGATCTGAGATAGTAATAAGGAATTTAAATGACAAAAGGGAATGAAAATAGAAAAATAGATTAGATATTTAATCGATCAAGTCTTTGATATCTCTATTCAATCATTGCCATTTATACTAATAAGTTGCTATTGATTTCATACCACCTTGTGATCTCTGCTAGCGCATCAGCCATTCCCTATTTACCACCTGTAGAACATCCCAGTTGATTCTTTCTCCCTTGAGATGACTTACCATCCATTCTAGATCCTTCCACCTTTCCTTTGAGTAATCGATACAAGTTCCCCATGTGAGCTGACCTCTTTAACTTGGTATTTTCTTTCTCGAAATGCAGAACTTTAGTTGAACTCTATGGAGGAGGTAGTGGGGGAGCTGCTCCCTTTATTTAGAGGTATGGGTGATAATTGTGGCAATGAAATTGATTCTTTTAATTAAGGGATTGGTGGTTGTGGTGGAGTTACTTTTATATATGAGGGAGTTATGGGTGGCGGTGATTGGGATATGGCTGGATCTGCTAAGTTTAATGCCAGTGGCGGTGATGGTGGTGGCAATACATTTGGAAGAGGTATGAGCGATGCTGATGGTTGTGCTAATACATTTGGTCGCAAAGTAGGTTGGAGTGGTGGTACATGCATAAGAGCAGCAGTCATCTCATGAGGCGCATCACTTCTGCTACTCCCAAACTTATTGTTGCTTGTTCTTTCACTTGAACAGGGCATTAGGACCTTTGACATTTCGTTTGTGCATCTCCTATTTCCATTTTCCGTCTTCACTCTAGGTATAGGTAGTGTTTTGGAATTTGCCTTTTGATGGAGGTAGATTCGGCCCGACCCCTTGGCTGTGTGACACGTGGAAGAAAACGGGGTGTCCTGGCAGGAACACCAGCTCAGCACGACAACATAGCATGGCCATGTCCCAAGAAGAGGCCCGAGCTCCCGAGCTCCCCAAGAAGAGGCCCAAGCTCCCCAAAAGGAACCCACATTTCCTGGGAGGTGAAACCTGAGCTCTCCCTAAGAATCCCGAGGTTAACAGAGAAGCCCGCGAGGGGCAAAGCCCGGACTAGCCCACCTCGGGTCAGTCCAGACCATATGCCAACACCTCGGGACAGTAGGACATACTCCCATTCGAACTCAAGACTTCACCTCGCGCACCACTCCGGCACCTCGGCTCCAAGTTGCACAACTGTGAAACCGTACCTGACAAGTCCGTACTCTGAGGCAGCATGGCCGACTGGTCTGGATCTGCTAGATGGCATTCACGCCATAACGGCCACCTGCTACCGCCATCTCAGTTGTGGCAGAGACGGCCCTTACAGAGAGGACAGTGGTGGTTATGTCTGCCCCCCACAGAGGCAGTTATACTTGACTTGGCAGAAACTTGCGAGTGAGTGCACCAGGTGGTTATAAAAGACCTTCTTCCCCCAGAGAAAGAGGTATGTGATATTTATGCTTTCTGGTCTTGAAATCTCTTATCCTCCTTGCCTTCTCAAGAGTATTAACTTGAGTTTCGGAGTATTCCGACCGGGTTCCTCCCTAGAAATCTCCAATTTCTTCCTTCTTTCAAGCATCTTCAGCTCTGTTAGAGGCAAGGTTATCGATAGCTAAGACTGACCGTATCGTGCATCATCATTTGGCGCCGTCTGTGGGAAGACTTCAAAAAGCCTCCCCTAACCTTTAACTCTCTTCCAAAGAAAACTTAGCATTCATGGCTTCCTCCGGCAATGACAGATGTAACGCCGACCTGAATGCTGTAGGGGAACACCCTCAGCCCGCCACTGTATGCATCAAACAGTTCACCGTCCCCCTCTCGGCGGACAGAATCCCTAGCCTTAATGCGCCATGAACAGTGGTGCCTGTGAATGTTCCCCTTCCCCCCTCTATTGAGACAACCTTCACCAAACCGACCGTTGTCCCTCTGGCGACTAGCCAGAATCAAATTGATGATTTGATGCAATGCATGCGGGCCATGCAAGCCCAAATGCAATAGTTTCAGCAACACCAGCTCCATCAAGAGCAAGTACTACACCACATTTCTCAGTACCACTACCAACAGCAGTTCCCCCAACTGCCTCAAAACCAACCATAGCTCCCACCTCGGCACCCTGCTGTCAAGCAGGTCAAGCCCTCTCCTCAGGGTGGGCGCCTTCACCGAGGGGAAGCTTCCCAGCCTCAAAACCCCTCCAGAAGCTAGGCCTCATCCCCTGGCAGGAGGGAAAGACTAACTACTTAAGGGATGAGAGATCCATCATATGGACACCCAAATCTTGCGGAATAAGGTGGGCGATTTTCAAAAAAAAATTTCTCTCCCTTTCAACTGGGAACCGTATTCCCTATTTAGAAAATCATATTTTCAAGGATCAATCTTGAACCATAAACTAAACCAGATCTGAACAAAAGCAGTAGGAGARRATTATACYTGATAYRGARAAGTAATATCTCCCAATGGAGGTGTTCACGCCCAAGGAAGGATCCAAAGACTGCTCCCACTGAAGATGACGCAGTGTAGGATGGAGCAGAATCAACAGTGTTTTTGTCTAAGAACCTAGTCCTTCGTAAGAAATAGCAGGATGGCATGTGAGCACAGCTTCCTATCAGTCATTTCACCAAGAACTGATGTCAAGATCAAATCTTGACTTCTCCCACTGAACTGAAGATTGAACTGGCAAGGTAGGCGGCAAGAAGGAGGCACCAAGAAAGAATTCTGCAGGGTTGCTTAATTCTTTCTTCTGTTATTTCAGCTCTAAAGAGGATGTGAATGTGTGTCATCTAAAGGCTGCTGCCCCATCCTTCTTTTGTAACACTAAAGGATCAGCCCCTAATTCAATTCAGAGTTGCTAATCCAAATCATATTTGGATCAGACATCCCTTTAGGTGATAAGGATAAACCCTTATCTTATTAGCAGATTAGATTAGTCTTCTCCTAATCTCATTAGGAGGTTTCCAGATCTGAAGCACATTCAGATTTGGACTCTCTGAGTGGATAGGGTTAAGACCCTATCCCATCTGCTAATCCATCTTAGAATTCGCCCCATACTTAACTCATTAAATTAGCCCAGTTCGAAATGGACTTGAAGCCCATTAAGGTTACGTGCTCACTTAGCCTTCTTAACTGCTGCCCAGTTGGGCTTCCTTGTATGGCGTGGGACCCAAGCATTGATCTACACATCAGCCACATGGGTTCA
>NW_010729182.1:174651-205373 GCF_000365185.1 Nelumbo nucifera
AACATAGATCGAAAACTTTTTTTGCAATCAATTTATGTTAATTGCCACCATGATCGTACCTACCAATCATATACGAAACTGGAGGTTCAATCGGCCATGGATTATTTCCATTGAATGAGCAAGGGGCCCTTCTTGCTTAATCAACAAAAATAATCCTCACAGTTAATTCGCAAAAAACATATGAATACCCATAAACAATGAATTGAAAATCAATTAGATCTCATAGTGTTACAGAATCAAGGCTTCCCTAAACCTTTAACCAGAAATAAAAACTTACAGACACTTCATGATGAAATCGTAACTTCCAGATGAGAAAGGGGGGGTGAACTCTTGCTTCTTCCTCCTTGGTTGCTGATTTTCTCTCTGAAGACTGAATCTCTCTTGGAGGAATTGATGCCTTGGGTGCTAGTCTGCCCCCCTTTATATAGGTTTGGGGAGAGGGCTGTTCTCCAAATCCCTTAAGGAGATTATCCTCAAACTGGAAGGTCCTAGTCTAATTTGAGAATTTAAATCTGATAAAAGTCATTTATTGAGATTACATTCAACTTCTATTCTAATGGGACTCTTAGATCTTGAATTCAAACTGTGCTTCTTTAACAATTCGGGGTTGCTTCAAGACTCTTCTGCGAAATGGGCTTCAGCTTGTGAAATAGGCCTTGCTACGAAATTTCTCCGATTTTGGGCCCGAATTCGTTTTCGATGCAGACCGATTCTGCCAAAACCCAAAACATAAAGGTTGTGGGCCCTTTCCTTATCTTTCCAGTGTTTCTTGAATTGTCCAAATCGGAGTYTGGAATTGAGAGTTATGCCCAGATCACTGATTGGTGCCGAAACTGTGCAAAATCATCCGATTAGCCTTGTTTTCTTCCAATCACCTTCTTGCTTGCGCTGAATCGAAATGCAAGAGTAATGAGTCCAGTTAGGTACCAATTAAGTGTAAAATACTGAATATTGAGGGATAAAAATATGACCAATTTTATTCTCATCAAATCCCCCCACACTTAAACCTTGCCCGTCCTTGGGCAAGTCAAAATTCAAGTAAAAATAGAACAAGAAAAAAAAAAACTAGCTATCCTACCAATTTTTAAACTCAACTCTCCTTCATCTTTCTCCACAAATATTTTAGGTTAATTATTGTGAACCTTTAAATCAGCACAACCAAATCATACACAACTCATTCATCAGTCAATCCAATTTTTGCTACTACAAACCAGGTAGTAAACTAGGGAAAACATCTTTCTCTTCTCTCTCTTTTTGTTTTCTTTTCTTTCTTTTGAAGAAGTAAGTGCATTTTATGCTCCATCTCACTCTTGGATTACTTGGTCAGTAGGTGCATTTTATGCTCCATCCTACTGTTTGAATTGGTTGGTCAGTAGGTGCATTTTATGCTCCATCCTACTGTTTGAATTGCTAGCTAGTAGGTGCATTTTATGCTCCGTCCTACTATTAGATGACTTGGCTAGTAGGTGCATTTTATACTCCATCCTACCATCGGATTACTAGGCTGGTAGGTGCATTTTATGCTCCATCCTACCAATTGTAGCAATGGTAAAGTATTTTCCCTGTTTAGTTAAACCTAAATTTAGGACTAACTTAAAAAGGGATGGTTTCAGACGAATGGTGTACTCCCTAATCATATCTCTTTACTCAGTTTGCAAGAACCTTCCCAGAACATTGTTTCAATTGATTCAAAAAAATTGAGTTTTTTTTTTTTTTGAACTGAAATAAAACGGTTAAAGCCTGTACTCCCCCCCCACACTTAAAACTTAATAAAAGATGAAAACTACTAAACGATAAATGCAAAAACAAGAAGAAGAAAAGAAAAAAAAAACTTCCCTGATGCAGTGGAAAGTGGGTGGGGAGACAGAGTTTCATGCCATACTCTGTATAGATTGGACTTTCGAGAGATACCTCCTCCACATTGTATACCTGAAATCCTTCATAAAAAGGTTTTAGATGGTGCCCATTTACCTTGAACCTCTTGGCTATGGTGGGACTTTGAATCTCAACTGCTCCATAAGGTAAGACGTCAGTAACAGTGAAAGGTCCAACCCACCGAGATCGCAACTTACTGGGAAAGAGTTTCATCCTAGAATGGAAAAGAAGAACTTTTTGACCAACTGTGAAATCTTTCCTTGAAATCGACTTATCATGAAAGGCCTTTGTCTTCTCCTTGTAGATTCGAGAGCTCTCATAAGTGTCGTTGCGGATCTCTTCTAGTTCTTGTAGCTGCAACTTCCTCTGTTCTCCTGCTTCATCCATGCGCATGTTGCATTGTTTGACCGCCCAATATGCTTTATGTTCCAATTCGACAGGGAGATGACATGGCTTGCCGAATACCAAACGGTAGGGGGACATACCTATAGGAGTTTTGTAGGCTGTGTGATAAGCCCATAGTGCATCGTTGAGTCTCAAACTCCAATTCTTCCTTCTGGGGTCAACCGTTTTTTCAAGTATGGACTTGATCTCCCTGTTGGACACCTCGGCTTGTCCACCACTCGGTTGCAGAAGTGAGTGCCTCGGTCACTTATTATTGCCCTGGGCATTCCGAACCTGGAAAAAATGTGGGACTTGACAAAATCTACAATAGCTTTAGCATGGTCAGTCCTGGTAGCTTTAGCTTCTACCCATTTCGAAACATAATCTATAGCTAGTAGGATGTAAACGTTACCAAAAGAAGAAGGGAATGGGCCCATGAAATCTATACCCCATACATCAAATATTTCACAAATCAGTATAGGGGTAAGTAGCATTTGATCTTTATGGCTTAAGTTATATCTTTTGGCATTGTTTATAGGCCTTGCAGAACATGTAAGCATTATGAAATAGGGTAGGCCAGAATAATCTGCACTCCAGTATCTTTCGTGCTGTCCTTTTTGGGACAAAATGGCCCCTACAGACATATGAATGGCAGAAGTGAAGAATGGAGGGGATTTCGGGGTCGAGCACACACCTTCGAAGGACCTGATCGGAGCATTGCTTCCATAGATATGGGTCATCCCAAATGAAGTACTTAGCATTGCTTTTTACCTTATCTCTTTGTTTTGGACGTCTTAAGAAAGGGTCTTGCCACCAAATTTTGGTGCCATTGCTGGGGATTGACGTCTTAAGTAGGTTTATTTCCTTTTGTTTGGTTTATGCCTCGCTCTTCTCGTGTAGGTGAACTCCATTATGACCCTGAGATCGAGAACACAGTTCGTCACTTGAGGAAAGAAGCCAAGCAATGCCGCAACCAAGCAGCATCACTCCCAACTTCCGGGGTGAAGTCGGCTGCAGAAATCATTGAGCCATCCAATAATCCTGAAGAGGAAGTCATGGCCAATAATGAAGAGAGAACCCTTAGAGAACTAGCCGCACCGGATCTGCACCAACAACCTCTCTACATCAAATATGTAGATCTAGCGGTACCCTTCGAACTCAAATCTGGTCTTATACACTTCCTACTTTTCCTGGACTTACAGGTGAAGATCCTCACACACACCTAAATGAATTCCATGTAGTATGTTGAAGAATGAAGCCTCAAGGTGTTACCGAGGAACAGATCAAACTGTGCGCCTTTCCTTTCTCATTAGCTGATAAAGCTAAGGATTGGCTTTACTACCTACCCTCCGGTTCCATCACCATGTGGAATGATATGAAAAGGAATTTCCTTGAGAAGTTCTTCCCTGCTTCCCGAGCTACTAACATCAGAAAAGGAGATCAGTGGTATAAGACAATTCAGTGGGGAAACTCTCTACGAATACTGGGAGAGATTCAAGCAACTATGTGCTAGCTGTCCGCAACATCAAATTCCAGATCATCTCCTTATCCAATATTATTATGAAGGGTTACTACCAATGGATAGGAGTATGATCGATGCAGCAAGCGGAGGAGTGTTGGTGAACAAAATTCCTACACAACCAAGAGAATTGATCTCAAACATGGCAGCCAACTCTCAACAGTTCGGCTATAGGCTCAACCCTCCAGCAACCCATGCTAACGAGGTAAACATCTCCTCCCTAGAACAAAAAATTGCAAGCCTGACCTCTCTTGTCTGTCAAATGGCCACAGGTAATACACAAATGGTGAAGGCTTGTGGGATTTGTTCAACTCCGGGACATCCAACTGACATGTGCCCTACGCTTCAAGATGAACCTTACGAACATGCTATTGCTGTTGGAGGATTCCCACAAAAGAGATACGATCCCTACTTGAATACCTACAATGCAGGATGAAGGGATCATCCCAACCTTAACTATGGAACCAAGCCCTTCAGTTTCCAACATCAGCAATAAGCGAGGCTGCCAGTTCCACCATATTCATCATCTTCCAATCCAGGTATGTCTCTCGATGAAATTGTGAAAGCCCTTGCAACTAATACTCAACAATTWMAAYAGGAGAYGAGGACAAGCATCCGAAACCTGGAGAATCAGGTCAGCCAGTTAGCAACGGCTATGAGTCGAATGGAATCCCAATCATCAGGGAGGCTACCTTCCCAGACCATGACCAACCCGAAACAAAATGCTAGCGCTATCACATTGAGAAGCGGGAAGGAGCTGAATGAACCCAATCAAGAAGCATCCAAGGATACAACCAAAAAGGAGACAACATCTCCCCAAACGGATTCATGCGGAAAGCCACCCCAAGCCATAGTCATCGCTCCACCTTTTCCTAGCCAATTCACGAGATCCAAGAAGGAGCAAGACAAGGACATTCTCGAGACATTCCGCAAGGTTGAGGTAAACATCCCCCTCCTTGATGCAATTAAGCAAGTGCCTCGCTATGCCAAATTCCTCAAGGAGTTGTGCACTACTAGGAGAAGGTTGAAAGGCGATGAGAAAGTCCATATAGGAGAAAATGTTTCAGCCATTCTCCAGAAAAGACTACCCCCTAAATGCATGGATCTAGGTATGTTCACCATTCCCTATAAAATAGTAAATGTCCATATCGAAAAAGCTATGCTAGACCTAAGAGCTACGATAAATGTCATGCCCCATTCTATTTACACAACCATGAATCTCGGACCATTAAAAGAAACGGGCGTGATCTTACAGCTTGTTGATCGATCTACTACATACTCGAAGGGAGTCTTGGAGGATGTTCTAGTCCAAGTTAATAAATCCACCCAATCCATCTACTTGGAAATAAATCCACCCAATCCCTGTGGAGAATGACCTTGCTCATCACTATCTGCAAATTTTTAACCCAGAGCAAGACTATTTATCTTTGGTTGGATTCGACACCCACTAGAGCCCTTGTTAGTTCTCCTGGTATGGTTCTAGTAACCAAATAATTAGCAATATCTGCGTACCATGGAGTTCCTTCTTGAATCGCGAAAAGGTGCTCGTCTGGGAACTCGTCTTCCAAGGTTGTTGCCTCTTCACTTGTAGTCAGCCTACTAAGATGGTCTACAACCAAATTTTCCTTACCCTTCTTGTTGCAGATTTCGAGGTTAAATTCTTGTAGCAGGAGAATCCAGCGGATAAGCCTCGGCTTTGCTTCTTTCATGGCGAGTAAATATTTTAGGGCTGCATAATCAGAATAAATAATCACCTTAGTACCCAATAAATATGAACGGAATTTTTGTAAGGCAAAAGCTACAGCCAAGAGTTCCTTCTCTGTTGTTGAATAATTGCATTGGGYAGCATCAAGGGTCCTCGAAGCATAATATATTGCAAGAGTGGCTCTTCCAACCCTCTGTCCCAGAACAGCACCGATGGCATAATTGCTTGCATCGCACATAATCTCGAAGGGAAGATCCCAATTCGGTGGCTAGATGACTGGGGCTGAAGTCAACGATTCCTTTAGCTTATCAAAGGCTGCCCTGCACCCTTCATCAAAATCAAACATCACATCTTTTTGGAGTAAATTACATAAGCGGCGAGTTATCTTGGAGAAATCCTTGATGAATCTTTGATAAAATCCTGCATGTCCAAGGAAAGAGCGAACTTTCCGAATGTTAGTGGGATAGAGCGGGGATTTAATAACATCTACTTTTGTCTTATCAACTTTGATTCCCTTAGAAGAGACTACATGCCCTAGAATGATGCCCTAGTCGACCATGAAATGGCATTTTTCATAATTCAGCACGAGGTTCTTTTCTATACACCTTGGAAGTACCTTTGTAAGGTTAGATAAGCATGAATCAAAAGAATTCCCATATACTACAAAATCGTCCATAAATACCTCTATAATGCTTTCCACATAATCTGAAAATATAGTAACCATACATCTTTGGAATGTGGTGGGAGCATTGCAGAGATCGAATGGCATGTGCCAATAAGCGAATGTACCAAAGGGGCAGGTGAAGGTAGTCTTTTTTTGGTCCTCAGGTGCAACTGGAATTTGATGAAACCCTGAATAACAATCAAGACAACAGTAATGAGATTTTCCAGCTAGTTTTTCAAGGATTTGATCGATAAAAGGGAGCGGGAAGTGATCTTTTCGGGTTAACAAATTCAGCTTCCGGTAATCTATACACACCCGCCACCCATTTTGAATTCAGGTAGGCACTAACTTACTTTCTTGATTTTTGACAATAGTTATACCTGTTTTCTTCGGGACTACTTGTACCGGACTTACCCACTTGCTATCTGAAACGGGATAGATTATCCCGGCATCTAGAATTTTTAAAACTTTTTTCTTCACTACCTCCATTAGCGGTGGGTTTAATCGGTGTTGGGCTCCGATTGCAGGTTTGGAGTCTTCTTCCATGAGTATTTTGTGCATACAGGTAGATGGGATTATCCCCTTGATATCAGCTACAGTCCATCCGATCGCTTCCTTGTGTTCCTTAAGTGCTTGAATCAGTTTCCTTTCTTCCAATGCATCGAGTTTGGAGGAAACTATCACAGGTAGTGTCTCCCCCTTGCCTTGGAACATGTACTTAAGGTGCTTCGGTAATGATTTCAGCTCCAGCTGGGGTGCCTACACAATAGATGGAAAGAATCTTGTGTGAGATAGGGGCAAACTAGTGAAAGAAGAATTATGAGCAAATTCAAAAGAGTTCAGTTCAGAAGTTAAAGTTTGCAGTTCCGAATTCAGCATAAACTTCTGCTCTGCTCGTTGCAGTCGATCAGGCCCATTGTTAAGTGCAACTCTCAGTGTGTCTTCATCATCTAACTCAAAATTTTTTTGCACTAAAGAGTCAATAACGTCTATAGAAAAAATGGAATGTGCATCATTAGGGTATCTCATGGCATCATAGATATTAAATTTAATAATTTCACCATTGAATTCCATGGTAAGTGTCCCCTTATGCACATCGATTTTTGTTTTGGATGTCTTAAGAAAGAGTCTTCCCAGCAGAACTGGAGTTGAGTTGGAAGAATTATCTTCTTCCGTGTAGATCACATAAAAATTAGCAGGAAAGACCAAATTATTGACTTGGACTAAAACGTCCTCCAAGACTCCCTTCGGGTATGTAGTAAATCGATTAGCAAGTTGTAAGATCACGCCCGTTTCTTTTAATGGTCTGAGATTCATTGTTGTGTAAATAGAATGGAGCATGACATTTATCAAAGCTCCTAGGTCTAGCATAGCTTTTTCGATCTGGACATTTCCTATTTTATAGGGAATGGTGAACATACCTGGATCCTTGCATTTAGTGGGTAGTCTTTTCTGGAGAATGGCTGAAACATTTTCTCCTATATGGACTTTCTCATCGCCTTTCAACCTTCTCTTAGTAGTGCACAACTCCTTGAGGAATTTGGCATAGCGGGGTACTTGCTTAATTGCATCAAGGAGGGGGATGTTTACCTCAACTTTGCAGAATGTCTTGAGAATGTTCTTGTCTTGCTCCTCCTTCTTGGATCTCGCGAATCAGCTAGGAAAAGGTGGAGTGATGACTATGGCTTGGGGTGGCTTTCTGCTTGAATCCGCTTGGGGTGATGGTGTCTCCTTTTTAATTGTATCCTTGGAGGCTTCTTGATTAGGTTCATTCAGCTCCTTCCCGCTTCTCAATGTGATAGCGCTAGCATTCTGTTTCGGGTTGGTCGTGGTCTGGGAAGGTAGCCTCCCTGATGATTGGGATTCCATTCGACTCATAGCCATTGCCAACTGGCTGGCCTGATTCCCTAGGTTTCGGATGCTTGTCCTCATCTCCTATTGAAATTGTTGAGTATTAGTTGCAAGGGCTTTCACAATTTCATCGAGAGATATACCTGGATTGGAAGAGAATGAATATGGTGGAACCAGCGGCCTAGCTTGATGCTGATGTTGGAAGCCGAAGGGCTTGGTTCCATAATTAAGGTTGGGATGATCCCTCCATCCTACATTGTAGGTATTCGAGTAGGGATCGTATCTCTTTTGCAGGAATCCTCCAACAACATTATCTTGTTCATAAGGTTCATCTTGAAGTGTAGGGCACATGTCAGTTGGATGTCCCAGAGTTGAACAAATCCCGCAAGCCTTCACCGTTTGTGTATTACTTGTGGCCATTTGACAGACAAGAGAGGTCAGGCTTGGAATTTTTTGTTCTAGGGAGGAGATGTTTACCTCATTAGCATGGGTTGCTGGAGGGTTAAGCCTATAGCCGAACTGTTGAGAATTGGCGGCCATGTTTGAGATCAATTCTCTTGCTTGTGTGGGAGTTTTGTTCATCAACACTCCTTCACTTGCTGCATCGATCATACTCCTATCCATTGGTAGTAACCCTTCGTAAAAATATTGGATAAGGAGCTGGTCAGGAATTTGATGTTGCAGACAGCTGGCATGTCTTATACCATAGATCTCCTTTCTGATGTTAGCAGCTTGGGAAGGAGGGAAGAACTTCTCAAGGAATTGCCTTTTCTTATCATTCCATGTGGTGATGGAACCGGAGGGTAGGTAGTAAAGCCAATCTTTAGCTTTATCAACTAATGAGAAAGGAAAGGCGCGCAGTTTGATCTATTCCTCGGTAACACCTTGAGGCTTCATGCTTGAGCATACTACGTGGGATTCTTTTAGGTGTTTGTGAGGGTCTTCGCCTATAAGTCCATGAAAAGTAGGGAGTAAGTGCATAAGACCTGATTAGAGTTCGAAGGGTACCACTAGATCTGCATATTCGATGCAGAGAGGTTGTTGGTGCAGATCCGGTGTGGCTAGCTCTTTAAGGGTTCTCTCTTCATTGTTGGCCATGACTTCTGCTTCAGGATGATTGGATGGCTTAACGATTTTTGTAGCCGACTTCACTCTGGGAGTTGGGAGGGATGCTGATGGTTGCGGCGTTGCTTGGCTTCTTTCCTCAAGCGGCGAACTGTGTTCTTGATCTCAGGGTCGTAGTGGAGTTCACCTACATGAGAAGAGTGAGGCATATACCAAACAAAAGGAAATAAACCTACTTAGGACGCCAATCCCCGGCAACGGCGCCAAAATTTGGTGGGTGCCGAACCCAACCAAAGATAAATAGTCTCCATAGGGATTGGGTGGATTTATTTCCAAGTAGATGGATTAAGGGTGGTTGTAAAGCTAAGGAAAACCAGTAAATAGCAGAAAATAACAGAAAACAAAAGATTAAATCAATGGGAGAAAACTTCCGGTTGAAGGGACAAGTTCAGCTTTGATTCGTAGCATTGATCCTTGATACAAAGATAGATTCATATGTTTATGAATAAATTGGTTATAGCTATTAACAAGCTCTAACAGTCAACCTCTACTCTTTTTACTCGACAACCAAAACAAGCTCTTTGATTGCTTCCCTTATTAATAGGTAGTCCTAAACAAGCTCTTAGGATTTAACCTATTAATATCATTAAGAGGGGAGAGACCCAATTCTAGTCCGCGATCTCACAAGCTCAGACTGTTTAAACCTGATCATATATTTTCCTAACATAGATCGAAAAATGTTTTTGCAATCAATTTATGTTAATTGCCACCATGATCGAACCTACCAATTATATACGAAACTGGAGGTTCAATCGGCCATAGATTATTTTCATTGAAAGAGCAAGGGGCCCTTCTTGCTTAATCAACAAAAATAATCCTCACAGTTAATTCGCAGAAAACATATGAATACACATAAACAATGAACTGAAATATAAATCATTTAGATCTCACAATGCTTACAGAATCAAGGCTTCCCTAACCCTTCAACCAGAAATAAAAACTTACAGACACTTCATGATGAAATCGCAGCTTCTAAATGAGAATGGGGGTCGAACTCTTGCTTCTTCCTCCTTGGTTGCTGATTTCTCTCTCTGAAGACTGAAGCTCTCTTGGAGGAATTGATGACTTGGGTGTTGGTCCACCCCCCTATATATAGATTTGGGGAGAGGGCTGCTCTCCAACTCCCTTAAGGAGATTATCCTCAAATTGGAAAGTCCTAGTCTAATTTGAACTTATCCTACCTAACTCTTGTTTCTTATCTTTTTAGGATTACAATTTGAGAATTTAAATCTGATAATACTCTTTTATTGAGATTACATTCAACTTCTATTTTAATGGGACTCTTGGATCTTGAATTCGAACTAGGCTTCTTCAACAATTCGTGCTTGCTTCAA
This sequence comes from Nelumbo nucifera, assembly GCF_000365185.1. Next base: position 185,109 of record NW_010729182.1, read on the forward strand.
GACTCTTCTGCGAAATGGGCTTCAACTTGTGAAATGGGCCTTGCTGCGAAATTTCTCCGACTTTGGGATTCAATTCGTCTTCGATGCGGACCGATTCTGCCACAACCCAAAACATAAAGAATGTGGGCCGTTTCCTTATCTTTCCATTGCTTCTTGAATTGTCTAAATCGGAGTTTGGAATTGAGAGTTATGCCCGAATCACTGATCGGTGCCGAAACTGTGCGAAATCATCCGATTAGCCTTGTTTTTTTCCAATCGCCTTCTTGCTTGCCCTGAATCGAAATGCAAGAGTAATGAGTCCAGTTAGGTACCAATTAAGTGTAAAGTACTGAATATTGAGGGATAAAAATATGACCAATTTTATTCTCATCACTAGGCGCAAGGAAGAAAAAGAAGGGGCTGAAGGAGTTCAAGTCAAGTTAGCAAGAAGAGATGGTGAGTTCGAAATTGGGGGTTTTTGATTCAGAGATCTATTGTAATCATCCTATTCTAGTTTCATTTTCCTTTGATTTGAATTTAGCTTCCTTGTTGTAAATTTTTCTTTCTCCCTCTTCCATTCTTTCTTAATGTATTTCAGTTTGTAAAATTTCAGATCAGCAATCAAATTCTTTTTGATTCATTCGAATGGTTGTGAATTGTACTTGAAGTTTCTTGAATAGGAGTTAAATTGTATATTAATTCGGCCAATTAACTTTCAAAACTCAGATCTGAATTCTTAGATCGGAGATTGCAAGATCTGAACTTCTTGAAAGAGAATGCTGATCAGCAAATCTTAGATTGGCCGAATTAATCTAAAGCTTGGAATTCTTAAAGTGCTTGAGAAAGACTCTAGGAATTCAGATCTACTATTCAAGAACTGAATTGGATGCAAGGTTAGAGATAACTTGCACAATTCAGTTGGTGATCAATTCAGATTTGAATTTGATGGAGGATGATTTTACTCGACCCATTGAGACGATGACACGTGGACCTAACTCAGCACGAGCAACAGCTCACCATCACAGCCTGACTGCAGCTAAGTAACGAGCCTATAGAATAGCTCGCTACGTCATAGGTCACTGTAGGGGGAGCTCGCTACAATGCGAGCTCCAGATCCCCCGAGCTACTGTGGAGGGAATACTCCAAGACTATTTTAGCTTGCGAGCTAGGGTAACCAGCTCGCTCCAACACTAAGGTAGAAGAACTACTCCAAAGACAATCTCGATGAGGGCCACCCGAAGTATCCCTAGGAGCTCACTACAAAGATAGCTCGCTACGCGACGGGGTAGCTCGCTACAAAGTAGCTCGTGACTAGGCAATGCAACGCTCTCAGGAAGCTTCTATCTAACAAGATCATACCCGTCAGATTGCACCACGTCTCTCGACTGACGGTGCAGTCCCTGCCCATTTGACAGTCTGCACCCACGTCTCTCGATAGATGGTGGCATTCCTGTCCTTTTAGGACGTGTCACAAATCCAAGCGGGTAGTACAATGTAACAATCACCTGCACAGCCCTGACAGGAAATGACTGCGACAGGAGACCAATGGCAGTTATGCCCGATTTGACAAGAACGTCCCTATAAAAGCTCTTTAATCGAAGGAAAGGGACTCTCTCAGATTTTTATCTAAACTTGAATTATCTCACTTGCTCACGAGCTAATCTTGAGACAAAGTGATCTAGCGCGACCTACACTCTTAGCCTTTTACACTCTTTTCTGACTCCCTAGAGTTCTAACTTAAGTTTTGGAGTATTCTTGCCGGGCAAATCCCTAGGGAATCCTTCACCTTCATCTTCTTAGGTATCGTCCGTTGCCAGCAAGGAGCCAGTCAGCAGCTAGCTTGGAGTGCTCGTATCGTGCCACATCATTTGGTGCCGTCTATGGGAAACGCTTCTAAAAGCCTTCCTCTAAGCTTTTACAGATTCATTTTCCAAAAACTCAGCATTCATGGCTTCTTCCAGTAACGCCGGACGTGGTACCAGCCAGAACACTTCTGGGGAGCGGCCTCAGCTTCCTACTGTCTGTATTGGACATTTCACCATCCCCCTCTTCGTGGACGGAGTCCCTAGTTCGAACGTGCCTCTTACGGTGGCACCCGTGGTCGCTCTACTCTCTTCCATAGTTGAAGCAACCTTTGTTGAACCCTCGGTTGTGCCCCCAGCGGCCAACACGAACTAGTTAGAGGACAATATGCAATGCATACGAGCCATGCAGGCTCAAATGCAACAATTTCAACAATTCTAACTCTACCAATAACAAGTGTTGCACTAGGTTTCCTAATACCAGTACCAGCAACAGTTCCCCTCTTTGCCTCAGGCCCAGCCGTCGCTTCCCCCTCGGCATCCGGCCACAAAGCAGACCAAGCCCTCCCACCGGAGTGAGCGACCTCACCGGGGAGAGGCCTCCCAGGCCCAAGATCCTGCTAAGAGCCAAGCCTCCTCCCATAACAAGGAGAGACCAACTACCCCTGCCTCGCAGCCCGTGGGCAGGTCAGGGGCCTCCCAGCCAACCAAGCCCGTATTGCCCCGGCCTTCGCAGTTCGAGCTCCCGCTTGCGGAGAATCGGTTCGAGGTCCTGGACGTAGACTATAGAAAGGGTCCTTCAGTCCAGAGTCACCACCAGCAGTCTGAGCCTATCGAGCTCGGCGATACTGAAGCGTCAAGCACCAACGCCGAGCTAGCAAAGCAGTAGCGAAGACGCCGGCGAGCTCACCAAATTACTACCTGAGTCTCTCTTGAGCTCAAAGGAAAAGAGGAGGTATGCTCAGGTGAAGTGAAAGCTACCCCACTCCTCTTAGTTTCTTCCCCACTATCTCTAGAACTCCTTGTTGTCTTCATGCCAAGGAACTTCAAGCTCCCTCCACTAGACAAGTATGACAGATCCTTCGATCCAAATGATCACGTGAACGCCTTCCAGTCCCAGATGCACATGGCAAGAGCCAGTAAATCCTGCATATGCGTGGCCTTTGTTGGGCATAGTTTGTGCAAGTTTTCACCTCCCACTTCGTCATCAGCAAAAGGTGCCCAAGAACTCAGGAAAGCCTCCTCGGCATAGTTCAGAAGGAAGGGGAGTCCATTTGGAGTTATATCAAGTGGTTCAATGGCGCTTGTTTACAGATACCTGACTTGGATCCCGTAGTTCGCCTCACCGCAGCCAAGCGAGGTATCACCCACAAAGAGTTCAAGTGGCACATAGTTGTCAATCAACCCAAGACCATGACTGAGTTCCTCAAGCTCGCATATAGGTTCATAGGAACTGAGGAGGAAATCAACCAGAAGGGTGAGCAGGCCACAGAAAAAAGAAAGAGGGAGCCAGAGCCCCCGTCTCAAGGTGACAATAGGAAGAAGAAGGACACAGCTCAGGGGATAAGGCCAATCTAGCCCTCTTGGGCTTCGACAACAGAAAGGAACTACACGCCCCTCAACACAAAGTGGGCCGAGATCCTCATGGCGATCAAGGATGCTTCGTACATGAAGTGGCCACCTCGGCTGAAGGTCGACCCTAACACCAGGAATAAAAATTTGTATTGTAGCTTTCATAAAATCATGGTCATAGCTCCGAAAGTTGTAAAAATCTCTGCAATGAGATAGAAGAACTCAACCGTTGCGGATATTTGAGAAATTTTGTACAAAGTAATAATAATAATAAAGCAGGTCGACAAGGGGAGCAGAGTAGAGATGCTCCCAAGTCCAGCAGGCAAGTGGAACAGCCGCAGAAGCAGCCCCCTGAAGAGAGACCAGTTCGGGGAACCATCCATGTCATAGTTGGAGGCTCGATTGTGGTGGGCTGTACCTCAGCCGCAGCTCGCGCATTAGCTCACGAAGCCGCCAGGGAAGAGCAAAACCCCCCAAAGTGGCCAAGGTTGGAAGACCCCATCTTCTTCATAGAAGATGATGCGTGTGGGGTCCACTACCCTCATGATGACGCACTCGTCATAAAGGTGAAGATCAACGACTTTGTAGTCAGGCGCGTCCTCGTCGACTCAGGCAGCTCGGCAGACATCATCTTCAAAGCAGCCTTCGACCAACTGCAGCTCCAGGAGAGCGACCTAAAGCCCGCAAACACTCCCTTGGTAGGCTTTAGCGGAGAGGAAATCAGGCCCTTGGAAAGGATTACAGTACCTGTGGAAGTTGGCACCTGGCCTAGCGTAGTGAGGCTCAACCATGATTTCTTAGTGGAAGTGACCCCCTCCCCATACAACGCCATAGTAAGTCGGCCGATTACCCATACCTTACGGGCTGTGGTGTCCACCTACTACTTGGCCATGAAGTTCCCCATGGACTTCGGCATCAGGGTAGCGCGAGGTGACCATCTTGAGTATCGCAAATGCTACGTCACCGCCCTCAAGGGAAAAGTCAAGGTGGCCGATGACCTCGAGTTGGAGCGACCTACGGAGCAAAGCGAGGAGCGAGCTACGCCCACGGAAGAGACCGTCTCTATCCTGGCCTCGATGGAAGACCCAACCCAAACTCTTTAGATCGGTGCATCCATTGAGAAGCCTCTACGATCTAAACTGGTACACTTCTTACTTGAAAATTTAGATGTTTTTGCATGGTCTGTGGCGGAAATGCCCAGCATAGACCCTAGCATCATAACTCATAAACTTAATACTGATCTTGTAGTTAGGCCCATTAGACAGAAGAAACACAACCTAGCCCCAGAGCGATGGAGGGAAGTCGACGAGGAGGTCGGGAATCTCCTTGCAGCCAATTTTCTCAGGGAAGTCCATTACTCGAGCTGGGTGGTGAACCCCATTCTGGTGAAAAGGGCTAACGGTAAATGGCGCATGTGCATCGACTACACCGACCAGAACCGAGCTTGCCCAAAGGACTGCTTCCCACTTCCAAGGATCGGCCGACTGGTGGACACAACCTCGGGGCATGAGTTGCTGAGCTTTCTAGACGCCTACTCGGGCTACAATCAGATCAGGATGGACCTTACTGATGAGGAGAAAACCGCGTTCATAACCAAGCTCAGCCTGCACTGCTACAAGGTCATGCCCTTTGGGCTAAAAAATGCCGGGGCAACCTTTCAAAGACTTGTAAACAAACTGTTTGAGCCATTGATTGGCCAAAAAGTAGAATGTTATGTAGATGACATGGTCGTCAAAACCCAGTTTTCATGTAATTTATTACAAGACTTGAATTTAGTTTTTGAAATCCTGCGTAGATTCAATATGAAGCTAAACCCGAATAAGTGTGTCTTTGGTGTCACCTCGGGTAAATTTCTGAAGCCAACCCAAACAAAATAAAGGCCATCTTAGATATGAGACCACCCCGAAAAATGAAGGAGGTTCAGAGGCTGAATGGCCGAATAGCCGCCTTGAGTTGCTTCATGTCCAAGTCGACAGATCGCTGCCTACCTTTCTTTAAAGCAATTAAAAGCAAAGGGTTTGAATGGACGCAAGATTGTTGGCTCACGTTTGACGAGCTCAAAAATTACCTCATTGGCATACCGGTCTTAACTCGGCCCGATGAGGGTGATGTTTTAGAGCTGTACCTCTCGGCAAGCGACGAAGTGGTCAACTCGGTACTAATAAAAGAAGTAGATCGGGTCCAACGACCTATCTACTATGTTAGTAAAGTGTTGCAGGGAGCAGATACGAGATATCCAGATATAGAAAAACTGACATATGCACTGGTTATTGTAGCCCGAAAGCTCCGTCCATACTTTCAAGCTCATACTATTATCATCCTCACCAACAAACCTTTGAGGCAAATCTTACTCAAGCCCGAGGTCTCTGGTTGACTGACGAAGTGGGCCGTTGAGCTCAGCGAGTACGACCTCCAATATAAGCCACGAACTGCTATTAAGGCCCAAGCCTTAGTAGATTTTGTTGCAGAGTGCACTTTCGGCTTCGAAGTCCCCAGGTCGGTTGAGCATGAGGCCCCCAGTTCGGGTGAGCTCGGAGCTCCCAGGCCAGTTGAGTCCGAACACCATGAGGTAGCAACTAGTGCGGCATCTCTCCTAGTTAGGCCAAGCGCGAACTGGGATGAGGAGCCCTGGATCCTTCATGTAGATGGCTCATCGAACCAGCAGGGCAGCGGAGCCGGAATAGTTCTGCACTGCCCAAGTGGCACAAAACTGGAGTACGCACTACGCTTTGAGTTCATGGCATCCAACAATGAAGCAGAGTACGAAGCGTTGATAGTCGGGCTAGCTCTAGCCAAAGAAATGAAAGCCAAGCACATTATCATCTGCAGTGATTCCCAGCTCATGGTCAATCAGGTCACAGGAGAATACAAAGCTCGTGAATAGACTATGACTACCTACTTAGCCAAAGTAAGAGAAGCTCTGCCCAACTTCTAGTCACACTTCATCAGGCAAGTCCCGAGGTCTAAGAACGCTGAGGTCGATGCCCTATCCCGATTAGCCAGCACCAGTGATAACACCATGAGAACCGTGTACATAGAGAACCTGCCTCGGCCTAGCATTCTCGGGGGGGTAGAGGAGGTTGCTCCTGTCATTCAAGCAGAGCCGAGCTGGATTGACTCACTCGCAAGCTTCCTACTACATGGGACCCTCCCTGCAGATCGCAATGCCGCTAGGAGGGTAGAGTGTTAGGCGGCCAAATATGTCATGATAGACGAACGGCTGTACCGAAGATCCTACATGCTCCCCTACCTGCGTTGCTTGCGACCTTCCGAAGCCGAGCTCATACTCCGTGACACTAATGAGGACCTGTGCGACGGACACTTGGGGGGTAAGGCCCTCGTCCAAAAAGCACTATGACAGGGATACTACTGACCGACAATGAAAGCAGATGCTATTGAGCTCATTAGAAAGTGTGACAAGTGCTAGAAACTTGCCAACCTCACCTACGGCACCGAGGCAGTCATCCCAGCTGAAATTGAGGTTCCCTCGTTACGAATGGAAGCATATGACAACAAGGCAAATAAAGACAAGCTACGTACCAACCTCGACCTACTCGATGAAGTAAGGGACCTTGCATATATTAGGACCGTAGCTTACCAGCAAAGAGTAGCTCGGTACTATAACGCCAGGGTCAAGAAGCGGAACCTCTGCGTCGGCGACCTAGTCCTTAATAAATTATGGTACCTGAGCCTGGCGTTGGCAAGCTCGGACCGAATTGGGAAGGACCCTACTGAGTGAAATGGGTACTTGGGGAAGAAACATATGAGCTCGAAACCGTTGAAGGGAAACAAGTACCTCGGGCATGAAATATTGTCAACTTAAGGCAATATTACCTATGACTACTGAGTAGACTACGAGTCACTCTTAAAGCCTAAGGGCCAGAATGCTGAGCTAACACGACCTCGACGCAACAAGAACCAGTCGCCTCTACGGCATGGGCAAACTATTGAGTAGACCCAAAATGCCGAGCTAACACGACCTCGGCGCAATAAGACCTAGTCGCCTCCATGGCATGGGAAAACTTCAAGGGCAGACTATAAGTCACCCCCTCAGCCTAAGGGCTAAAACACTAAGCTAACTAAGACCTCGGCATCAAGAAAGACAACCACTTCAGTGGTGAAGGCAAAGTATGAAATATCAGAGGCGTAAGCAGCTCGGGCCTGAACCCGACGAAGCACAACTCGCCTCAACACATCGATTGGACCAAGGAACAATCTACAAACACGGTATACCATAGAGATGCCTTAAAAGCTAAGGGATAGCCCGAGATAACGATTACCAAAAAATCCTAGTTCGGGTATGTAGCTCTAAAAGCTCGAGTAATGAGATTGCTTTGGCAAAAAATAAAAGAGCACACCATACTTAGAAGAAAAAAGAGAAATTTCATTGCCATGCCATAAAAAAAAAAAAAAAACGAGCTAAATAGCTCGAGAAAGTTCAACAAGAGATAAAAAAGGGCACAACCGCCCAAGAAGATCTTTTCAAGACTAGGTTTTGGCACCCGAGAGCCACCAGTAATCAGAAGAATAGGAAAGTAGAGCCGCCAGCCTCAGGGGTCCACCTCCTCCACCTCGTCCTCGTCCTCTGGGGAGTGAGGCTCTTCCTCCTCCGCCTGGTCCGCCATCTCGGGAGTCTGGCCCTTCATTGTGATGCCGTCAAGGTTGAGCCCAGAGAATTTCTTTCAGACCAACCAGCGATAGAGCTTGAACCCGGAGCGGTACGAACTCGAGCCATACTCCACTTGGAGGTCATGATACTCTTAGGAGCCCTTGAAGTCCCAGACTGCCCTCTCCCGCTCGGCCGCCACCAAGGTGTCGAAGTTCTAAGTTTGGTCCAGAAGTGTGGACTCCAAGTCCCGAACCTGTTGGTGAAAGAGCTCCCTCTTCGTTGCCACCCTCGATGACTCCTCCCTGTAGCACGCGCTCTCCTCAGAAAGCCTGGCGATCTGCGCCTCCTAGTCACGGACGATCAGCTCCTAGGTCATGCTCCCCTTGTGAGTGTGAAGGAGCTCACCCCGGGTCCGGTCGAGCTCGCCCTAAAGCTTCTGAATGATGACCCTCTGATTGTGAGCGTCGCCAGAGTGGATGTTCGTCTGGAGGGCCATGGCGGGGAGCACGGCAAGCTCCCCGGGCTCCATCTCCCCCCACTTACTGATCTCCTCATTGCAAATCGCCCTTCGGCTCTTCCGCCTAGCCACAACATAATCATTAACACCCTCCCAGTTCCCCACTGGGAGCCGCGGGTAGGGAAATGGACAGGAAGGACCAGGGGGAACCACCCCTTGCAGCGGGAGCTCGCCCTCCTCGAGGCTACCTCCATTAGCAACTTCTTTAGATGGAGGCAGCAGAATTTCAGGCGGTGGAGAAGTAAAGTCTGGCTCAGCAGACTCGAACTCAGTGCCCCCAGAGGTGGGAGTCCGGTTAGGATGCGACCTCTTCACCTTACGCTTTTGATTGCTCGAGAGAAGGCGGTGCGCATCAACACTAGACATGATGGCTGCCAAAAAACCACAAGGTATTAGTCTAGTAAAAAATGAAATATATGTATACACATTATATTTTTACAAGGCACTACGCGACCTAAAAAGGCAACCTACCCAGACTCAAGCCAGCCTGTACGAACTTCTCCTTGGTCAAGTAGTCCGAACAGAGGAAGCCTACCAACGCCCAGGACAGCATCGTTTAACGAATTTCAGGGCCCAACTCGGCCCCGGGGTCCTGGATGGCGCCCCTCCAGGAAGTTGAGAAGGGCCACCCCTCGGGGTTATGAACCACAAAATAGTCCCGCTTCCAAGCAGGAATCTTGTTCGGTAGCTCGTACAGGAGCTTATAGCCACAGCGGGGAGAGAGGTAGTAAAAGTGCCTTTCTGGAGGAGCTCCGGGAGCAGCATTCTTGATGCAGAGAATAGAAGCAAAAATATCAAGGTCAAGGGGAAGACAGTACTCATAGCACAAAGAAATGGTCCCAACCATGTTTCGGATGGCATTGGGATGGAGCTGGTCGATGGTGACGTTGAAATGGTTTAACACCTCTACTATTAAGGGGTGCAGGGGAAGACGCAGGCCGGCCTCGAGCTGTTCCTGGAAAATCACTATATCGTTGGGACCATGTTCCCAAGGAAAGTTACCAATGGGGATACTATAGAGGAGGTCCCCGGAAGGTGAAAGTAATGGATTAGAGACCTGAGTCTCTCCACTGTCATGGAGGAGGGGCCGAAGGTGTCAGACTCCCTCCCCCGAGAAATAGAGGCCACATCACCGGAGGTCTCCCGAGCCTCCGGAACCTAGTCCCAAGCTCCCCCTGAGCTCGAGGGGGCATCGTCGTCCTGGTTACCGTCCCGGGAATAAACATGGTATGGATACCCAGACATGATTGATAGAATGATTAAGACTCACCGAGAAGAAATGAAACAATGTGAACAGAAGAGCTCGGATAGACTAGATGGATGCGTGACCTCAAAATCTGAAGACAGCAAGTTAGCATGAAAGAAAATGAGAACCAGGAGGCCCTCCTATTTATAGTCACTGTGCCTCTGAATCAATGACCGAGATTGAGGCAGATCTGACGATTTGCAGACAAGCTGACCTCATACCTTCTGAAACCGAAATGTGACTGGCTACATGTCTCCCATGATTGAGGTAATGGCGGCTACACGACATCCGGAGTTAAGAGCCGCTTCAGCACGTTTTTCGGTATTCAAAAAGTCATCAATCCCCTGATTCCCACGCACTCATTTAATATGAGCAATCAATCAAGTTTGAACTTTGGTCAAATCAACCAGTCACACTTCATGAACTCCTCAGGCTAAGGTAGCACTCTTAGCCCGAGGAGTGGGGGGCAATTGATGGAGGATGATTTGACCCGACCCATTGAGACGATGACATATGGACCTGACTCAGCACGAGCAACATCTCAGCATCATAGCCTGACTGCAACTAAGTAACAAGCCTGTAGAACAACTCACTACGTCATAGCTCACTGTAGGGGGAGCTCACTACAACACGAGCTCCAGGTTCCCCGAGCTACTGAGGAGGGAATACTCCAAGACTATTTCAGCTCGCAAGCTAGGGTAACCAGCTCCCTCTAACACTTAGGTAGAAGAACTGCCCCAAAGACAATCTCGATGAGGGCCACCCCGAAGTATCCCTAAGAGCTCGCTACAAAGTAGTTCGTGGCAAAGATAGCTTGCTACGCGATGGGGTAGCTCGCAACTAGGCAACGCGACCCTCTCAGGAAGCTTCTATCTGACAAGACCATACCCGTCAGACTGCACCACGTCTCTCGACTGACGACGCAGTCCCTGCCCATTTGATAGTCTGCACCCATGTCTCTCGACAGATGGTGGCGTGCCTGTCCCTTCGGGACGTGTCACTCATCCAAGCGGGTCGTACGTTGTAACGATCACCTGTGCAGCCCTGGCAGGTAACGAATACGATAGGAGACCATTGGTGGTTACGCCCAATTTGACAAGAATGTCCCTATAAAAGCCCTTTAATCAAAGGGGAGGGACTCTCTCAGATTTTCATCTGAACTTGAATTATCTCACTTGTTCATGAGCTAATCTTGAGACACAATGATCTAGCGCGACCTACACTCTTGGCCTTTTACACTCTTTTCTTCCTCCCCAGCGTTATAACTTAAGCTTCGGAGTATTCCCGCCGGGCAAATCCCTCAAGAATCCTTCACCTTCATCTTCTCTGGTGTCGTCCATTGCCAGCAAGGAGCTAGTCAGTAGCTAGCTAGGAGTGCCCGGATCGTGCCACATCAGAATTGATGCCTTAGAAGTCTTTGAAGAAATTCATGCATGGGATTAGATCCTTGATAGAGATATGGGGATCATCACTAATGCATAGGAAGAATATGCACTCGAAAGAGGTTGTTCATGACCTTGGGGTTTTACCAAACCAAGGCTTAATCACAATCTATTCGAATGATTCAACTTGATTGATTGCTGAATTCTGAACATTAACTGCTTACTCTTGTAACCTGAATTGAAGACAATTGGTCCAATAATTTAGATAGATTTTAGTTTAGAATTTTTAGCTTTTGAATAAAGTTTTGATTTATTGTTGATCAGATAAGAAGTGCCCAGTTTAGTATTGGTAATTGTTTCCTAAATCCTCGTGGGAATGATACTTCACTCACTACTTTATTACTTGAACGGTTAGTGCACTTGCTAGTGTCACAATGAGCCACACATTAAGTTTTTGGTGCCATTTCCGGGGATTTAGGAAAACAATATTAGGAAACATTGAGCATTCTTAATCTGGTCTCATTCAGCATTCCATTCATAGTTGGTTTAATTTGCTTAATTTTTCATTTTTGCTTTGAATGCAACTGTTGTACTACTGTAGTTATGCATCTTTTCTCTTTAGTAGATTACTTTCTTTTCCTTGTTTCAGATTTTTTTTAATAAAGGAAGACCTGATTTACTTTCTATCTTGAAGTTATTACCCTCTAAAAGAAAAAAAAATTCACAAAATTATGAGTGTTGCAGATCTGAGTTGCATTCGGCACTCAGATCTGCTATAGCAGACCTGCAACACTCAGCCAAAAAAATTCTGCTTATGTTTTCAGCCCTTTATTATTTTTCTTTCATTAAATATATATATATATATAGAAAATGAAAAAAAAAACATATACAATGGAAAGTAAGGATTCAGATCAGAGTTCTACTGTAGCAGATCTGCAACAGTTCAGATCTGAGTTCCCCTGAACTCAGACCTGAATTGATGTAAATTTAAGGGTAATTGAGGGTCATCACCACCCCAATTCACCCTAGGACACATCTGATATCCCCCAAGAACAATTGGTTAGCCGTGGTTGAAGAAATTCAGATCTGAAATCACCTAGATCTGAAATGTGGTTGAGAACAGAGCAGGATACAGGGCAGACTTTGTAGAATTAGATAACTTGTGCTCTGCTCTATCTGAGCTGATTTGGTTGAGGAAAAGTATGCTTAATTTGTGAATTTTTGATGCCTCAAGAGATTTAATGCAAAGTGGCACTTCCACATCATTTTTCTATTAAAATTCAGACCTGTAGCAGGGCTGCTAACCTGCTACAGCAAGGCTGAATCAGGGCAGGTTTTGAACAGGTTTGTATTACAATTAACATTACTAAATTGGCATTGTGAATGGTCCTGGGCTGATCCTTGAAACTTTTCAAGTTAGATAGCTCTGATTTCAGCTGTGCATGAATAGAAAGTCTAAAGATTTGGACCCAATTCAGATCTGCTACTGCTGCACTATAGCTTACAATACAGTAGACGTGAATTTGAAATTGTGTGGAATGAATGTTTTGTCTACTGCTGCACTATGGGTTGCTATGGATGGTTTTGACTTATGAGCATTTGTTCGGATTCATAAGAAATCTAAACCGAGATATTGAATGGATTGAATGTGAACTGAACTGCTTTCAATAGCAGCAGCATTTACAAGACAATATCAGACCGGATTTCAGGTCAATAGAATTCTTCAAACTTGTGGAGTCATACACTTGCATAAGCTTACAAACCTGAACCCAAACCTGGCTCAGGTCTAATTGTAGCCTAATTTAGGTCCTCTGAAGGCACATTGACAATTCATCTCTGATAAGCAGCCCTCAGCCTAGCAGATGTTAATGGATGTGTGCAATTGTGTACATTGTATTTCAAGAATTGTATATTCCATTCAGATTTCAATCATTTGTTGAATTTCTCTGAACCAACAAGCCCAAAGAATTGCAGACCTAAAAGATTCTGCAATTAAGAGATGTGAATAAGATTGCTGGTTTAGATCCTTTTTAATAATAAAAAATTCAATTATGATCAGTACTTGTATGACAATAAATCATTGTACATATCTCAGTTATAGTAGGTTTAGGTAATCATATTCTGTTGTATTAGCCTTTTTATTGCCTTGACTTTCACAGTTTGTGACAAGCAGAGTCGAGCTGGAGGAGATCCTCTACGACCCGGTGATTGAAAGAACTCTCTGTGTCCGTCTAAGAGCAGCTAGACAAGTCCAACAAGAAGCTCAAGAAGCTAAAAAATTGGCTGAACAGAGAACCATGATGGATTATGAAAAACCCTCACTCACTGGAGCTGCTTCCAGCATTATTAGGCCTACTATTGCTGCTAACAACTTTGAGATTAAACCTACCATTATACAGATGATTCAAAACACTGTGAAATTCTGTGGAATGGCCCACAAAGATCCCAACGCACATATTGCTAACTTTTTAGAAATATGTGATACCTTCAAACACAATGGGGTAAGTGATGATGCCATTAGGCTGAGATTATTCCCATTCTCTTTGAAGGATAAAGCCAAAGCATGGCTGAATTCATTACTAGTGGGATCAATAGCTACGTGGGATGAAATGGCCAGCCGTTTCCTCTCTAAGTATTTTCCCCCTTCTAAAACTGCTAAAATGAGGAATGATATCACTACATTTTTTCAACAAGAAGGGGAATCTTTATATGAGTCATGAGAAAGATACAAGGAGCTACTAAGAAGAGTTCCACACCATGGCCTTCCCATATGGCTGCAAGTGCAGACCTTCTATAATGGTCTTACAAACTCAAATAAGACCATACAAGATGCTGCAGCCGGAGGGTCCATAAACAATAAAACTCCTGAGGTTGCCCATGCACTCATTGAAGAAATGGCAACCAACAACTATCAATGGCATTCTAAAAGAACCCAAACTAGGAAGTAGCATGGCCTGCATAATGTTGATACTTATATAGTACTATCTACACAAATAGGAGCACTCAGTAAGAAAATTGATGAAATGCAGATAGCTGCCATGCATGCGCAACCTCTTACTTGTGCATTGTGTGGGGGAGGCCACATCAGTACTGACTGCCAAGTTGGCAATCAGTTCAAGCCATCTACTGAGCAAGTCGACTATGTTAGCAATTTGTCAAGACAGCAGGGTTACCAGAGTCACCATACCTTTCACCTAGGATGGAGGGGACATCCAAACCAGTCCTGGCCAAGTCAGCATACTTCCAAGCCTTTCCACCAGACTTATTGATAGCTATGAATATAACCCTAGCAAGTGTACTAGTTATCAAGTAGTATAAAAATATCGTTCCCACAGGGATTTAACAAAATAAGTATTAGAACCCTACTCTTCCCTAATTATCTGGACAATCAAAATTCAGATTTGAGGTAGGAAGAACTACAGAAAATAAAAACTAGGAAAAGAAGATAAAAGCAATCAACAACCGAATATGCAAAGGATGAAATCGCTAGGGCTTTAGGTCCGCCCAACCAATCTAATGAATATTGATGGATGCGATTAACCAAGATTAATTGTTATTCCCATAAGCTGAAGTTTTTCCCAAATTTATTTATTATTCTTTCCCAAGATATATTAAACATATTTCTATCAAGTAACCCCTCGATCCCTCGACTAGAGTTCTCAATAATAGAAATGCATAACGTGCAAGAAAAACTCATATATTCAGATGAATCATGTCTATATATCCCTATATACCATTCAATTCACACCATGAACTATGTGGTCGAGTATATAAATTCCTCTCCCGATTCATTCATATACACCGAATCAACTAAGCGATGGCCACTCCTAATCGCATTAAGCAAATAATTCATAGACTATATGGAAATCACAATTTTGGATAAATCATAATAATAAAAATATATTCATTATCATGGTTCGGCTTTCCACAGCCCTAGCTAGAAACAAATCAGTTCATAATAAAGGAAATAAAGCAAACAAGATGAAAGAAAAAACTCATGAATTCGCCCAGGGTGCTGAGATCTCCTCTTCTTCTTGCCGCCACCTCCTTTCTTGAAGCTTTCTTGATCTCCTTCTTGAAGTTCTTGAAGACCTTCTTGATTTACTTAAGAGGGACTTCAGGAATTCCTCCAATTGTTGATTGATGCCCTCTACTAGTCTGCCCCCTACTTCTTTATATAGCCTAAAGGGGAGGGGGTGGTCTCCTACTCTCTCTTGAAGTTAATCTCTTAAGATTAGAAAGTCATAGTCTAATCCTACTCTTATTTCTTTATCTAATGAACTCAATCTCTATCTTTCTGGGATTACATCATAAATTTAGATCTGGTAAGACTCTTCTCAGTTTCTTGTTCTTGGATTCGTATTAGACCTCCTCTGCGAATTGGGCTTCAGCCAAGCTTTTCTGCAAGTTGGGCTTCAACTGCGGGTTGGGCCTTCCTACGAATTTGCCCCGACTTCGGGCCCAGATTTGACTTCGATGGAGGTCAAATTTGTAAAGCCCAAAACATGAAAGTTGTGATTGTTTCTCTTATCTATTCAGTGGATCTTGAATCAGCTCAATCGGAGTTCGGATACGCGAGTGAGGCCCATATTACTAAACGGTGCCGAAACTGTGAAAAATCATTCGATTTGCCTTTCTTTGCTCCTGATGCCTTCTTTCATGCCCTGAACCAAAATACAAGAAATATGAGTCCAATTAAGTACTAATTAAGTATGAAAGACAGAATATTTGGGGATAAAAATATGATAAATTCTACTCTCAACACTTATCATCAGCCCGAACCAAAGTCCAATTTGGAGGAGTTGATGACAAAATTTATAGCAAGTGCGAAAACCAGGTTCCAGAACCAGGAAGCCTCAATCAAGAACTTGGAAAACCAAATGGGGTAATTGGCACAATTAATCTCTTCCAGACTACCGGGAACTCTTCCAAGCAACACTGAAGTGAATCCATGAGAGAAGGTACAAGCTATTACCTTAAGGAGTGGAAAAGAGTTGCCCGAGGTAGAAAAGAAGAATAGGGCTGAACCCAAGGCAGAAACAAGCCTTGAGACTGGACAACAGATGAAGGAACAACATGAAGCACAACAAGGGATGCACCAGCAGCCACAAGTTACATTCCCTAACAGGCTGAAGCAACAGAAAATGGAGAAGGAATTTGGTAAGTTTCTTGAAATATTTAAAAGTTTACATATTAATATTACTTTTGCTGATGCTTTAGCCCAGATGCCACACTATCCAAGATTTTTGAAAGAATTATTGGCAAACAAAAAGAAATTGGGAGATGTGGTTACAGTTGCTTTGAATGAGGAATGTTCTGCTATCCTTCTAAACAAGCTGCCTCAGAAACTCAAAGATCCAAGGATTTTCACTATTCCTTGTACCATAGGCAGTTTAAAAATTTAGAAAGCCATATGTGACCTAGGAGCTAGCATCAATTTAATGCCATTTTCTATTTTCAAGAAATTGGGATTAGGAGAACCCCAACCCACTAGAGTGGCATTACAATTGGCTAGGGGGATCATAGAAGATGTCTTAGTTAAAGTTGACATATTCATTTTTCCAGTTGATTTCATTGTGTTAGACATGCAAGAAGATGTGGAGGTCCCACTTATCCTAGGGAGACCCTTCCTGGCTACCGGGAAAGTGATGATTGATGTCCAACAAGGACAACTCAGCCTTAGGATACAAGATGAGGAGATAATTTTTAAAATGTCTGATGCTATGAAACATGCACCCTCTAGTGATGATTCTTGTTATATGATTGATGCCATTGATGAATGCTTCCAGGTAAGTAGGATGGTAGACCCTCTTGAACTTTGCCTCCAGCAGGGAGAACTTGAAAAAGGAGAAAATGAAGAAATAAACCTCATGATATCATATCTGAATGATAAGCCTCAATTCAAGGGAAAGGGGTTTCTCAAATTAGAGAACTTAAGCAAATTGCCTGGACCATCAGGTAAGCCATCATCCCAAGAACCCTCCACCCTTGAACTGAAGTAATTACCTTCCCATTTAGAGTATGCTTTCCTTGAGGAACCATCAACTCTCCCCGTAATAATTTCCGCATCACCGAATCCATTACAAAAAGAAAAATTATTAAGAGTGCTGCGGGAACACAAAAATGCTATAGCCTAGAAGGTAGAGGATATCAAAGGCATTAATCCATCAATCTACATTCACAGAATTTTGATGGAAGAGGACAGCAAGCCTTCCGTTCAGCCCCAAAGACGCCTGAACCCCAACATAAAAGAAGTGGTAAAGGCTGAAATAATTAAGTTATTAGATGCCGGGATCATTTATCCTATTTCTGACAATTCTTGGGTAAGCCCCGTGCAAGTCGTGCCCAAGAAAGTGGGTATGACCATTGTTCCAAATGAGAAAAATGAACTCATCCCGACTAGAACTGTCATTGGATGGCATGTATGTATTGACTATAGAAAGTTAAATGAAGCCACCCGAAAGGACCATTTCCCTCTCCCATTTATAGACCAAATGTTAGAGAGGCTAGTTGGGCATGAGTATTTTTGTTTCTTGGATGGATATTCGGGGTATAACCAGATCCCAATTGCACTAGAAGACCAAGAAAATACCACTTTTACTTGCCCATATGGTACCTTTGCATACCGAAGTATGCCCTTTGGATTATGCAATACCCCAACAACCTTTCAGTGATGCATGATGTCCATATTTTCTGATATGGTTGAAAAATTTATTGAGACCTTTATGGATGATTTTTCAGTTTTCGGCTCTTCATTTGATGCATGCTTGAATAATCTGGAACAGGTTCTTACTAGATGCGAAGAAACACATCTTGTGTTGAATTGGGAGAAATGTCATTTTATGGTGCAAGAAGGCATAGTGCTTGGACACAAGATCWCTCAMAGAGGTATAGAAGTCGATAAGGCCAAGGTGGAGGCAATTGAAAAATTTTCACCCCCATCATCTGTCCGTTCTGTGAGAAGTTTCTTAGGGCATGTCGACTTCTATAGGAGGTTTATTAGGGATTTCTCAAAAATTGCCAAGCCACTATCTACCTTGCTTCGGAAAGAAGTGCCTTTTGAATTTTCAATTAAATGCCTTCATGCTTTCAACACCTTGAAAGACAGATTGATTCATGCACCTATTATGGTAGCACCAGATTGGACCCTCCCATTTGAATTAATGTGTGATGCGAGTGATTCTGCTATAGGRGYTRTTTTRKGAYAAAGARTGAAMWAACATTTTCAGCCAATTTACTATGCTAGCAGAACCTTGAATGGACCCCAACTCAATTACACCACCACAGAAAAGGAACTACTAGTAGTAATCTTTGCACTTGACAAATTTCGTTCATATCTGATATTGTCCAAAGTTGTTGTATACACAGATCACTCGACATTACGACACTTGCTTACCAAGAAAAATTCAAAACCAAGACTGATCAGGTGGATCCTTCTACTACAAGAATTTGATATTGAGATTAGAGACATGAAGGGTGCTACAAACCTGGTTGCTGATCATCTCTCCCGGTTAGACAAGGTAAGCTCAGAAGAGGAGATAACCAGCAACATCCAAGAAGAATTTCCGGATGAACAACTGTACTCAGTTCAAGAATACACATCTCCTTGGTATGCTGATTTTGCAAATTATCTAGCTGCACAAGTCATTCCTCCTAACCTATCATATCAACAAAAGAAGAAATTCCTTTCTGATGTAAAATACTATCTGTGGGAGGAACCCTTTTTATAAAATTATGTGCAGATCAGATCATAAGAAGATGTGTCCCTGAAGAGGAGATGGAGTCAGTACTCCAATTTTGCCATGATAAAGAAGCAGGAGGTCATTTTGGAGCTAGCCACACCACAGCCAAGGTTTTGCAATCTGGTTTTTATTGGCCTACATTATTCAAAGATGCCCACAAGTATGTATCCATATGTGACAAATGCCAAAGATCAGGAAACATTTCCCGACATAATGAAATGCCCCTCTCCAATATTTTAATCTGCGAAATCTTTGATGTTTGGGGTATAGACTTCATGGAACCATTCCCGAATTCTTTTGGGAATAAGTACATTCTCGTTGCTGTTGATTATGTATCTAAATGAGTAGAAGCCGTGGCTTTGCCCACAAATGACTCAAGGAGAGTGGTACATTTCCTGAAAAAGCTATTTTCCCATTTTGGCACTCCACGAGCTATAATTAGTGATAGGGGAACACACTTTTGCAATAGCCATTTTGAGCGATTAATGCAAAATTATGGAATTACACATAAATTGGCTACCCCTTATCACCCTCAAACTAGTGGCCAAGTCGAGCTGGCTAACAGGGAGATTAAAATAATTCTAGAAAAGACTATAGCATTTTCTAGAAAAGATTGGTCCATCAAGTTAGATGATGCATTGTGGGCATACAGAACTGCATATAAGACACCCATTGGCATGTCCCCCTACAGGTTGGTCTTTGGTAAAGCATGCCATTTACCAGTAGAATTAGAGCACAAGGCCTATTGGGCTCTTAAATTCCTAAATTTTGACATTGAGGCCACAAGGGCTAAAAGGAGGCTGCAATTGAATGAGATGGATGAATTCAGACTTGCCGCCTATTAAAATGCCAAAATCTATAAAGAAAGAATTAAAAGATGGCTGAGGCGGGACTTTTATGTTGGGCAGCAGGTATTGTTATATAATTCCCGTCTCCGCCTGTTTCCAAGCAAGCTGAGATCCAGGTGGTCTGGACCCTTCACCATCACTCTGGTTTTTCCCCATGGGGCTATAGAAATCACCCACCCGGTTTAGGGCACATTTAAAGTAAATGGCCAGCGCCTGAAACCATATTTAGTGGGCTATAGAAATCACCCACAGGTTAAGGCATCTTTTCTTCATTTTTTTTTAGGATAATAGTTAGTAAAATAAAGATCTCTTTTTTCAAAATTTCAATTCATTTTTAGCAGAAGAGGCTTCCCACCAAAGTGTCCATTTTATTATCCAGGGAGTCCTCTATTCACCCTTCTCTTTACTTGCTATTGCTTTTGTTGATTTCATTGTCATTCCCTATCACTAGGAACATTGTGGACAATGTTCATCTTAAGTGTGGGGGAGTGAGCCTGAGGCTAGGGTGTGGGAGTTGAAACCATGCACCTCATTCACCCCAACACGCATATGCAGGCAATGACATATC
>NW_010729182.1:229892-252219 GCF_000365185.1 Nelumbo nucifera
TCACCCATCCATGGGGCATATCTGAGATTAATGATAGCAAAAGGATAGGGCCTTATCCACTCTGGGAGACCAAATTCAAATCAGATTTGAATCAGGTAACCTCCTAATAAGAACAGGAGTAAGCTAACTTAATCTGCAGATAGGATTAAGATCATCCCCTATCCAAATACTAATTTGGATTGGGATAACTCCTAATTAGGAGGTTTTCTTAATCAAGAAGAACGGAGGAAAAACCCAAAAAAGAGAAAAACATTAGATTTCAAACAAAGGGGTTTTGAGAAAAAGCAAGAAAGCTTCCTGCGAATTGAGATTAGATCTCATTCACACTCCAGAGAGAAGAGAAGCAATTCAGCCATCTTCGTCCTTGGAGTTCTCCTCCAGCCGCCGCCATTCCTTCTTGCAAAATTTGATCTTTGAAGAAAAAAGAAGTCAATAAATCAGTTCTTGACATCAGTCTTGCAAAAAATACTGAAAAAGATTTGGTGTTCAAAGTTTCCAGGGGATATTTGCGAAGAATCTAGTGTGTAGGACGCACTCTGCTGGTTCCGTTCCACCCACAGTTGTGTCATCTTCAGCAGGAGCGGATCTTGGTGTCTTCTTTGGGCGTGAACACCAACTTTGGGAGATACTGTTTCTCCGGATCAGGTATATTTCTCCCTTTTCCTTTTGGTTCAGATTTGGTTCGATTATGGTTCAAGTAGGATCCTAGAATATTGTATTCTAAATTTAGGGAATATGATTCCCAGTTGGAAGAAGGTAGGAAAATTTTTTTTTTTAATTGGCCCACCCATTCACCAACCTTCTTAGCATCCATTAGATGGATCCTACCATTCTTTGAAATACTGGAAATCTGGTCCAGTTCAAAGATTCAATTAATCCTACACTGCATGTGCCTTGGGTCTCACCCTGGTGGCTGAGACAGGCCACCCCAACATTTGGTAGCACACCAGTGTTAGTCTTGGCAGGATAAATCTCTCCCGACTTATCCAACAGCTGTGAACATTCTAAACTAACTCAAGTCTCATAAGTGTCCAGTTTAAGGGTATTACACAGAAACACACCATARGAACATRAATCAAATRWGTACTTTATTCATTTACAATAAATTCATAATGTACATCATTCTGATTGAAGCTAAGGGCATACAACTGTCTAATAGATAGCGTGTACATCAGATTGAACTGAATCTTGTACTAGACTTCAGGTGGGTTGTTTAACTTTGAATTGGGATTTTCTTACTAACTAACAATAACTTAGTCTTGTTCTCTTGGATCATCATTCTAGTCTTGTAAATTGGTTTGTGGTGGCCCTAATGTGAATTAATTGGCCTAAGTTCCACTATTAATCGGTATGGAACCCCAACCACTCTCCTCCAACACTAGGTTGAGAAAAAGGCCATGCGGTCTCTCTTTCTCCTTGTTTCCTTAATGCTAAGAATTAAGAAAATCCATTTCTAAATTTCTCTATAAATATTTTTCTCTAGTTTTGTAGTTATGAACCATTTTCCTGGGGGATCAATTTTTTTCGTATGTAGTTATGTTGGTGACCTTAATTAACTTCCTTTTGTTTGCTAGAATTTGATGTTTTTTTAACTCTATGGGTTTTGATGATAACAAGCATATTGAGAATGCAAATGGTTAGTGATAAGTGTGCGACTATCTTTATTGATCTAAAAATAATTAACAAATGATAGATGAAGCAAAGATAGTATGGAAATATTGGGCATCTATGAATCTACGATGAATCTCAAGAAAGAAGTCTTAGCTACCTTGAACTGAAAGAAGAAGAAGATGATGAATCAAGTCTAAGAAGTTTTCATTTTGTTATTTTTTGTCTAGGGCTTATTGTAAACAATAATCTTGGAATGCACACAATATTGATGAATCTTAGTGACTGGTTGTTTTTTGGATCAATGGAATCAATCTATGTATGGTTTTAATGTTTGGAACACTAAGGAGTTGATTGTCCAAAATAGTGAATCGACCACCTTTGATTGTTGAGGCATGTATTAAGTGGACGCTACTCATTGGTCAATTACTCATTCTGAAAAGTTAACCACCTTTGATAGTCGAGCCACAAAATTAGATGTCACCATTCACATTGATTTGTATTGTATAGGTTTTTTGTAGAATGGCTTAGGTCCAGAAAGGGGGAAAGTTTTTTAACTATCTGATTCACCCCCTCCTGTTAGAATGGTGTACATTATGACATTTAATGTAAATGTATAAAGTACATATTTGATTTGTGTTATCATAGTTTGTTTCTGTGTAATACCCTTAAACTGGACACATATGAGACTCGTGTTAGTTTAGAATATTCACAACCGTTGGATAGATCTGGGGAGATTTATCATGCCAAGGCTGACACTGATGTGCCGCCTAGTTGGTTGGGGTGGCTTGTCTCATCTGCCAGGGTGAGACCTGAGGTACATGTAGTGTGGGTTTTCTTAAAACACTGAACCAGACCAAAATTCCTATATTGCCCTAGATCTTGGAGATAGATGGGCAAAACTGAAATGTTACACCTGACCCCTAGACTCGATTATGATACTACACTAGGTGTCAGATTAGGTTGTCTTTAATATACCAATCAGTGAGATCCTTAGAGGGGGTCAAAACCTGGGTATTTTGGGTCAATCCAAGAATTCAGCTGAGTGAGTGATCATAGTGACAGGATCAGCCCCTTTGTCAGACAAAGTGAATGATCGGGGATGCACTCTCTTTGATGGAAACCTAAACTGCCGGTAGTCAATTTCAACCGTTGAAATTTGTCTTGTAAAATATATTTATATAAAGATATATATATATATATATATTATGGTTTCAAAATGTTTGCAAAAGGTTTTAATTCCCAGGATCCATGTGAGTAGAGAGTGCAGCACTGTACCTTGCAGCCGAGGGATAGGTCCTCTCTTGTCGGGCAGTGTTTGATCATTATGGGCTGAGATGTTAAGTGTAATACCATTGAGAGTTATTTCTGATGGGCTAATCTTGCATCTGCCCACAGTCCTTGGGTTTTTATAAGGTGGCTTGACCCAAGGACCATTTAGTGTAAATGTTGGGCCCAATAAGATCCCATGGTGATGGACTCTGGAGTTCACTATCTCCTATAGTGTATTCAGCTAGGCCTTGTAACAGAGGCTGGACTGAACCCATGTGGCTGACGTGTAGATCAATATTTAGGTTCCACGCAATACAAGGATAGCCAACTGGGCAGCAGATTAAGAGGTTAAATGAGCACATAGACTCAATGGGCCTAAAGCCCAATTCGAACTGGCTTAATAAGAGTAATTAAATAAGAAGCGGTTCTAGGATTTGGATCAGTAGATAGGATAAGGGATTATCCCTATCCTCTCAAAGAGTCTAGATCCAAATAAAGATTTGGATTAGGAAACTCCTAATTTGATTAGGAATGCTGATCTTTATCTGCAGATAAGATAAGGGATTATCCTTATCTCTTAAAGGGAGTCCAGATCCAAATATAAGATTTGGATTAGGAAACTCGTAATAGGATTAGGAGAACCTCTCTTTATGGCTATAAATAGAAGAGCAAGGCAAACCTCCAAACTCAACACACAGTTTGTAGAATTACAGAGGGAGACAACATAGTTTGACTACACTTGTCTTCTGCTCTTGTTCTTTCCTGCTCTTGCTGCCCTACCCAGTTCGATCTCCACCAGTGGGAGTGATCAAGAACAGTTCTTGATATTGCCTTTTGCAAGAAGAGGCAATCTGAAGTCGTGCTCACCAGCCTTCCATCATATTCTTGTTGATGAATCGTCCTGTTGATTCTGCTTCACCTCACACCGTGTCATCTTTGGTGGAAGCAGTCTTTGGTCTTCTCCTTGGGCGCGAACACCTTCATTGGGGGTTTACTATTACTCCGTATCAGGTATATCCCTCTACTCCCTTTTGGTTTCAGATCTGGTCCGGTTTGGTTTCAACCTTCCTGCAGGGTTCGGCCATCCATATGATGGACCTCTCATCCCTTCAATGGTATCAGAGCCAGGTTCAAATCTTGAACCAAATTAAACCAAATCTGGATCTGCACGAATGGTCATAAGGCATTCTACCCGATTTGCACAGTTAACGTTTTTTCTGGGAAATTGGTTCCTAGTTTTTGGGCGATTGATCTGAAATTAAATCTTTATAAATCTGATCTATATTTAGAATTGTTCTACATATTTTTCTTGATTTTTGGGTTGTTCGTAGGGTGGAGATCGAATTCTTAAATGGCGCAAGAAATGTGCGCACCTGCTATTCTATTCATTTTTGGTATGTAATTAATTATTTTTAATTTTTAGACGAAATGTATAGTAATTCAATTCTGATGTAACTTTAAAAGAAAATAGGTGTTCTATTTTATTTCATTCGAAGATGAAGCAGAAAGCGCAGAGGAGAAATTTTCATAGATATGGGTTCAGCTATCTGCGATTTACAGTTTTGGAAACTGCATTTTGCGATCTAATTTTTGTTTTGCAGGGTAGCAGTCCTACAAACAGCCCTCCTACTGATTCTTGATTGTCTTGTATCAGTTATTTAATTTCATGTCATCATTCTTGAATTAAATCTTGAATTAAAAATCAAACCCTAGACCCATTCGAACCAGATTGGACTAAACTGGTTGGGCCAAATCTGTGGTTCGATGGGGGCTGTTTTCAGCCCTAAAATTTCATATATGGGTCTAGGAGTTGATGATTAATTGCAAGATGCAATTCAGCCCACATCTGTAAGACCCAATTTTAATCTGTTAAAACTACTTTATCCCATTTCAGCATAAAAAGCTATATGGGTTGAACTGCTCTTTGCAGTTCAGCCCATATACCTAGTTAATATTAATTAGTAATATTATGAAAATATATGGGCTTTAATTATGGGTTTTACAATTATTTAATTGATTGGATCAATTATGGATTTCATACATGTGATGTGTGGATGTGTGATGTGCAATGTTCATGGACCATAAGTACTTGACCCATGATGATTCGATAAGTGGTTCTTACGTACACCATTGCTGAATGCACATCATTGCCATGGTGTCCTTAAGATCATTGGATGATCTCCCCTCATGGTGGGCCCCACACTAGTTTCCTCCCCAAGAGGAACCGTGCAGATCCCTACCCGTTTAGGGCCCATCGAAATCTTGCTTTGAGAAAGTCAGTGGGACCCACTTTGGTTTGACCTAAATAAAACTAGAGCGTAATATTTTGTTCCCTCCATTGAAATATGGATGCATGTGATAAGGAGATTCATGTGATGAATTCTCTAAAGGCCTTCCATCATTAACATGAAGATGTGTCCTTCAGTATTGAGGAAATGCACCATAAAATTGGGTTATCCATTTGCTGCTAGATATGTTGGATTTTTTCATAAGATGATAGGGGCATCATAGACTGATGTGGGAGGGGCCTATCCTAAAATGGAAGACTCTCTCACGGTACCTTGGCATTCACAAATATGATGGTTGAGCACTCACTGGATAGAAAAGTTTAACCTGAAATGGCAATGAAACTTGTCTGACAGAGGCCAAAGGGAAAACTCATAAGATGAGTGGATATGATCCTTCACAGAAGGTGGTGGGGTTATGCAGCTGAAACAGTTGACCCCATGCACCCTATGTGATTTCCCACATTTTTAGAGACATAATTCGCAGTCTCCGTCACTAAGATAGGAGGGAAATCTTAGAGATGAATAAATGGAAATGGAACATAGATTAAAAGCCATATCTATGTAGATAACATGAATCAAATATGGTTGTGGACTAATATTTGCTTTTCCCTTTATCAGAAATGGCAAACGGTCAATTCGCTAAACTCTTGGACAACAACAAGCTTAACGGCCCAAATTACACTGACTGGTATCATAACCTTATGCTGGTCCTAATGTCCGAGAAATTGGACAAGATAGCAAAGAACCATGCTCTGGAACGTCAGGGTGATAAGGCTTCTGAGGCCCACAGGAGGGACTATCAAGAATGGGAGGAGAAAAATTCTCTTGCCTGGTGCTATATCATAGCCTCCTTAGATAATCAGATACAATGACAATTCGATCAGATTGAATTATCCAAGGATATCTTGGATAGTCAAAGGACAATGTATGAGGAGCAGAATCGTTCTACTCGTCAGAAAGTCCTAAAACAGTTCATGACCGCACAAATGTCCAAGAACCAGCTAGTTCATGACCATTGTCTTAAGATGATGGGATACATCAATGAACTGGAGGCTCTTGGATCAAGGCTAGATCATGTCACCAAGGTTGATGCCATCTTGAACTCTTTGCCTCCTTCCTTCAATCAGTTCGTCATGAACTATAACATGAACAAGCTAAATGTTAGCATCCAATAACTCAGCAATACATTGCAGAGGGTCGAGAAATTGATAAAGAAGGATGAGCCCATTTCCATGCTTGTTGAGGGTGGAAAATCAGGCAAGAAGAAGAGGAAGGCAAAGAAGAAGCCTCAGAAGAAAATTAGCAAACCCAAAAAGCAGAGGAATGACAAAGCATCAGATGCTTGTCATTTCTGTAAGCAGGCCAACCATTGGAAGAGGAACCATCCTTAGTACCTGAAGACCAAGAAACAAGGAAATTTTGAATCCTTTGTCATAGAAACCAATATATTGGTAACTTCTGCTTCCTGGTGTATTGACTCTGGGGCTTCTACTCGTGCATGCAATACATTGTAGGGGTTCAGGACAAGCAGAAGACTGAGTGATGGAGAGATGATTCTTTACTTTGGGACTTCTACAAATGTTGTAGCTATAGCCATAGGAACTGTAGAATTGTATTTCAGATAATGATCAATTACATTAAAAGATTGTCTTTATGTACCCAATTTGAGAAAAAAATTGATTTCTGTTTCAAAATTGTGTGCGGATGGATACTCTGTTCTCTTTAGTAATACGATTACTATTAAAAGAAATAACAAATTCCTCGCATACGGAGAACTTGAGAATGGTCTCTATGTTCTCCATCCTTCTCTGGAAATAAATATAACTGAAACTATGTCAGATAATAACCCCAAGAAAGGAACCCATGATACAGTTAATCCCACATGTCTGTGGCATTACCGACTTGGCCACATTAACATAGATCGCATCACAAGGTTGGTAAAGGATGGTCCTTTGGATTTTCTAACTATAGAAGACATTCCAACCTGTGAACCTTGCCTTCAGGGTAAGATGACGAAATGACCATTTAACGGTAAGTTTGTAAGATCAACAGACACACTTGACCTTATACATACTGATGTATGTGGTCCCATGAATGTTAGAACACGTAACCAGCATCTTTATACCATAATCTTTACCGATGATTACTCATGGTATGGTTACGTGTACCTAATGAGACATAAGTTTGAATCTTTTGAAAAGTTCAAAGAATTTAGACAAGAAGTCGAGACATAGTTAGGGAGAGAAATTAAGACCCTTTGATCAGATCAAGGTGGCGAGTATCTCTCTGACGAATTTAGGGACTACTTAAAGAACAATGGGATAGTATCAACTAGCTCCTCCTGCTACACCACAACTAAACGGTATGTCAGAAAGGAGGAACCAGACTTTATTGGTTATGGTCCGATCACTTCTCATACAATCAGAACTACCCACATCCTTTTGGTGTCACGCATTAAAGACTGCGATATACGTGTTGAACCGGGTTCCAACCAAATCTGTTCCGAAGACTCCTTATGAGCTTTGAACCAGTAAGAAACCAAATGTGAGACACTTAAAGATTTGGGATTTTCCAACACATGTTAAAAGAATGAGTGCTAACAAATTGGAATCCAATACCAGTAGTTGCCTATTTGTAGGTTACCTAAAAGGCTCTATAGGGCATTTGTTTTATGACCCAGGAGAACATAAGGTATTTTGTAGTTGAAATGCCCATTTCTTGGAAGAGATCAGGGGTAGTGGGAGATGTCCCACAAGCTCCATTTAATAACCAACATAGGAGATCTACCCAGGATTCCAGGCCTCCAGTTCATTATGGCTATGACCAAGAAAGTTACTTGGTGGAAGCCACAACCAGTGAGGAGGATCCCGTGACTTATACGGAAGCTATGTTGGACATAGATTCCTTGAAGTGGGTAGATGCCATGAGAGCAGATATGGACTCAATGGAGACCAATGGAGTCTGGACTCTAGTAGATCCGCCCCCTGGGGTAAAGGCAATTCGTTGCAAATGGATCTATATGAGGAAGAAGGGCCCCAATGGTAAAGTTGAGACCTACAAGGCTTGTCTTGTGGTGAAAGGGTACACTCAGAAAGAGGGAATCGACTATGAGGAAACCATTTCACCTGTGGTCATGCTTAAATTCATTAGGATCCTAGTAACTGTAGCAGCATATCATGACTACGAGATTTGGCAAATGGATGTCAAAACTATGTTCCTGAATGGAGATCTTATTGAAGATATCTATATGCAGCAACCACAAGGTTTCATAGCTCCAGGTCAGGAACACATGGTATGTAAACTCAATCGATCCATATATGGACTTAAGCAAGCTTGTAGGAGTTGGAACATCTGGTTTGACTCTACCGTCAAACAATTTGACTTTGATCAAAATCCGGATGAGCCCTATTGATGAGACTAAAAAGTACCTTATTTTTATCCCCTAATATTCACTTTTTTACATTTATTTAGCACTTAAATGAACTCATTACTCTTGTATTTCGATTCAGGGCAAGAAAGAAGGCAATTGGAAGAAAATAGGGCAATTCGGACGATTTTGCACAGTTTTGGCAATAGTCAGTAATCTGGGTATAACACTCAATTCCGAACTCCGAATTGGACAATTCAAGAGGCATAAGAAATATGAAATAAAGGCGCACAACTTTTATGTTTTGGGATTTGACAGTATCGGTCCGCATCGAATACGAAACCGGGCCAAAAGTCGGAGCAAGTTCGCAGCCAGGCCCATTTCACAACTGAAGCCCAACTCGCAGAAGAGCCTTGTAGCAGCCCAAGTTTTAAAGCAGTCCAACTCGAATTCAAGAGCCTAGAATCCCAATTTCAAATGTAACCTCCAGAAAGAGAGTCTTATTAGATTTAAATTCTTGAATGTAATCCTATAAAGATAAGAAGATTGGATTAGATCACTAGATAGGAGATAGGATAGGATTAAGTTCAAAACAGATCAGGACTTTCTAATTTGAGGTTAATCTCCTAAAAGGAGTTGGAAAACAGCCCTCTCCCTCAGCTATATAAAGGGGGGGGGGACTAGCTCTAGCATCACTCAATCCAAGGATCCAAGAGATCATCAAGCAACTCAAGCTACCAAGAGAGCAGTTTGGCCACTGAGAAGTAGAGCATGGAGAGTTCGAAGATCATGAGCACCTAAGCTTTCTCTTTCTGGTTCAAGGGGGGAGGTTCGATTGTGCCATTGTGAGGTTCTGTATTTAATTTAAGATCTTGCTTTTTAATTCAAGTATTCATTGGTTCTTGTGCATATTTTCATTGGATGTTAATGTTAATTAGTCTGACAAATTAATTAATGTTGATTTTCCTACTAGTATCCATGGTTCGGTGATCCGAAATTGTCACGAATAGTGGTACAAGTAGCAATTAGGTTAATATCTTTYTRGRTCAAYTGTTYGTGAYARCCTTTGACCAATGTATTGACATGTTTTAACCTAAAGGGAATCAATGGAACAAGATTTGATAATTGCAGCTATCTCAATTATTGTTATCTTGGTTTAACTGTTTTCATAATGCTTAATGCTATCACTGGTTAATATGGAATGTTATCGTACCCAGTTAAGTAGTGATAAGTGTTGATCGAATGCTGGGTTTGGTCAGCTGAATTATGAAAACACAAGGTTTATTATGGCTATCCTAATAAATCTAAGGCTAAATGCTTGAATTGCAACACTACCAGAGTCTACCTATGATCGATGGCCAATTGACTAACCCAACTAAGGCTCTAGTTGGTTTAGTTTGCTATTACTCTCTTTTAATTTCAGTTATTTAATTTTCCCACTCAGTGATAATATTCATTCGGCTGAGAGATTACTATTAGCTCCTTGTGGGATTCGACCTAATACCATTTTTACTACAAATATTTTATTGTGGGACTAGTACTAATTTTGAGGGCTTCGGCAATCCGTCACCTGTGTTTACAGGAAAACCAGTGGGGATAAGGTTATGTTCTTGATTTTGTATGTAGATGACATTTTACTCATTCAGAATGATGTTGGAATGTTAACTATGGTGAAAGTATGGCTTTCACAGCAATTTTCCATGAAGGATCTTGGAGAAGCCTCCTAATAATGGGCCTTAGACTCTATAGAGATAGATCGAAGAGGATAATAGGATTATCCCAGTCTACTTACATTGACAAAATAGTCAAGAGATACAACATGGAGCACTCCAAGAAAGGGAACATTCCTTTTAGGCATGGAGTCACTCTCTCCAGGGGTATGTCTCCCAAGAATCCTGAAGAGAGTGAGATCATGAAAGAGGTTCCCTATGCCTCAGCCGTAGGGAGCATCATGTATGCCATGTTGTGCATTCGTCCTGACATTTCTCAGGCAGTGAGTGTGGTAAGCAGATACCAATCTAACTCAGGGCAGGAGCATTGGACCCCTGTGAAAAACATACTAAAATACCTTCGAAGGACAAAAGAGTTTTGTCTGGTATTCGATGGTAGTTCACTACAGAACCAAGGTTATACTGATGCCGATTTCCAATCAGATCTAGATGATAAAAAGTCTACATCTAGTTATATCTTCACGATAGGATCGTGTGCTGTTAGTTGGAAGAGCAACAAACAGGGGTCCTGAGTAGTAAGGAAAATAGTCCACAACCCAAGCCGAACACATTGCCGTAAGTGAGGCTGCCTAATGAATGAAGGTGTTCATTCTGGAATTTGGAATTCAGCACATCACCCATTCCACTGTTGTGTGACAACACTGGAACTATGGGAGATTGATGTTAAGCTACTGACACAGAAAGTGTTTGAGAAACACGTGGAAAGCATGGGACTCTGGCTTATACCCGATTGGACCTAAGTGCAAGTGGGAGCTGTTAGATAGTGTATGCCCTTAGATCCAATCAGAATGATGTACATTATGACATTTAATATAAATGAATAAAGTACATATTTGATTCGTGTTATCATGGTGTGTTTTTATGTAATACCCTTAAACTAGACACATATGAGACTCATGTTAGTTTAGAATCATCACAACCATTGGATAGATCTGGGGAGATTTATCCTGCCAAGGCTGATACTGATGTGCCGCCAAGTTGGTTGGGGTGGCTTGTCTTAGCTACTAGGGTGAGACCTGAGGTACATGCAGTGTGGGTTTTCTTGAAACCCTGAACCGGACCAAAATTCTAGTATTGCCCTGGACCTTGGAGATAGATGGGCAAAACTAGAATGTTACACCTGCCCCTAGACTCGATTATGATACTGCACTAGGTGTCAGATTGGGTTGTCGGATTGGACTCGATTATGTTACACCAAACAGTCTTTGGTCTTCTCTTTGGGCGTGAACACCTTCATTGGGGGTTTACTATTACTCTGTATCAGGTATATCCCTCTACTCTCTTTTGGTTTCAGATCTGGACGATTTGGTTTCAAGATTGATCATTGAAAATGCAGTTTTCTAAAATAGGGAATGCGATTCCCACATGGGAGAAAGAAAAAGTTTTTGAATTTTTGCCCAACCTTTCTACAGGGTTCAGCCATCCATATGATGGACCTCTCATCCCTTCACCTCCATGGGTCAGTTACCTTGGACAAAAATTTTGCCATAGAGGAATTGTGCTTCCTTTTTGTCAACTCTATAATGAACAAATATATATAACCAAAATTGAGTCAATATGTTCTACTTATTATTGCTTACATCAAATTTCAAAATTTTGTAACAACTTTAAATTTTGCTCCCAAACTAGAATTGTCAATGTTTGTATTGTATGGCTAAAAGATTCAAGAGTATCTTTCAATCGTGTCTTGAGAAGCATTAAAGCGGTTTTTATGCAATTCCCATTATTGATTTGAAAACTGAAGGCAATGTTTTAGAACA
The DNA here is from genome assembly GCF_000365185.1 of Nelumbo nucifera. Next base: position 241,918 of record NW_010729182.1, read on the forward strand.
TTAAATATTTTGAAACCAAGATAAGGGCTTTATGCATCGTTGGTGGGTGTCGAGTCCAACCAAAGATAAAAGAGTCTTGCTCAAATTAAATATTTTGTACATAGTGATGAGCAAGGTCATCTCCACAGGGATTGGGTGGATTTGTTTCCAAATAAACGAAGTAGGGGGATATAAAGATAAGGAAATAATATGAAATAAAAGAAAACAACAGAAAGCAATGATCAAATCGATGGGAGATAGCTTCTGGTTGAAGGGACAAGTTCAACTTTGACTCTTATCATTGATCATCGATGCAAGGATAAATTCATATGTTTATGAATAAATTGGTTATAGGGCTTATTGTAAACAATAAGCTTGGAATGCACACAATATTGATAAATCTGAGCGACTGATTGTTTTTTGGATCAGTGGAATCAATCTATGCATGATTTTTATGTTTGGAAAAATGAGGAGTTGATCGTCCAAAATAGTGAGTCAACCACCTTTGACTGTTGAGGCATGTATTAAGTGGACGCCATTCATTAGTCGATTAATCATTCTGAAAAGTTAACCGCCTTCGATAGTCGAGGCAAAAAATGAGATGTCACCATTCACATTGATTTGTATTGTATAGTGTTTTTGTAGAAGGGCTTAGGTCAAGAAAGGGGGAATGTTTTTTATCTATCCAATTCACCCCCTCCATGGGCAGCTACCTTGGACAAAAATTTTGCCACAGAGGAATTGTGCTTACTTTTTGTCAATTCTATAACGAACAAATATATATAACCAAAATTGAGTCAATCTGTTCTACCTATTATTGCTTACTTCGAATTTCAAAATTTTGTAACAACTTTAAATTTTGCTCCCAAACCAGAATTGTCAATGTTTGTATTGTATGTTCTACTTATTATGCAATTCCCATTATTGATTTGAAAACTGAAGGCAATGTTTTAGAACATTAAAGATCTTGAAACCAAGATAAGGGTTTTATGCATCGCTTTTTTCTTAGTCGATAAGAAAATTCCCTATCCTTTACTTGAAGAGCAAGAAGAAACTGGCAGGTATCTAACTTCTACTTTCCATAATGAAATTAGGAACCCGATTCGCTATAAACATATCATATACTAGACCTAATATGGTGCAAAAAAGATACTTTGCAACACTTTAAATCTCGATATTAACCAATCACGTTAAGGATGCATTTGGCATTCCTTATATTAAGGACTCATCTCCTTTTTACATTTAAAATGTGCATATGAGCACAACGTTTTTAATTACAAAAAGGAGATAAGTCCTTAAAGTAGGCATTGCCAAATGCATCCTAAATCTTTTCATTTGTTCACGTATTATATGGTGTACATATGAATCACATTAAAGATTCTAACAAAATTAAAGATGTCAACTATGACATCTCGCTTTATAATTGGTTCACATTTTTGCTTTGTAGTGCATTTTCTACATCGTAGATTTTGCCTATACCATAAGATACATGATGGTGTTTTCCATAATGTAGATCTAATTTGAGTGAAAAACAAGAGGAGCAATAAGGAACCAAGGATGACAAATTATTAAGTGAAGGTATAGACCCGGAATCCAGTTGAAAAACTCTCCAAAGAACATTAGTGGATGCTTTAGATTGGTTGTCATTTTTTGATATGGTGTCTCTGCTGGTTGTTGCCTTTGCTTCTCTTCTCTCCTATAAACAATAGATTGGTGCTCAAAAAGGATTAAAGAATTGTTCGTAACAAAATCAACCGATCATGCAATATGTGTTCAAGTGAACTACCTCAAGTGCCAACTCTATGCAGCTAGAAGAAACATCCACCATCAGTTCCTTGATTCGCACCAGAATATGGAAGTCAAAGTGGATACCGTAATCCTGAAATCGCTTAGATTCTTCATCTTTCTTTCTTTCCAATGCATCCACTTCTCCCTTAATCTGTATTGATGGAAATTCTGCAATGGTGAGGATAATCATACATACGAGTGTTTTTCACTCAACACTGATGAGAATTTACCTTGTTGAAGTAGCATTCAACCCTGCCAAGATGCTGACTCAAAGGAGTTACTACCTTCCAGCCTTCAAGATTAGCAACAATTGCATTCAGCCTTGAGTATAGTGTTGCTGCTGCCCTTAGTGTCTCCAGTTTCTTTATGGGGAAATCTTTGAATCTTGCCAATACCTGCATTTTGAGCAATTGACAACTGTGAGTCAAAAGAACAAAAGTTGATTGGTGAAATGCATGAAAGCAACAAAGTAGTGATGAAACAACCTGAGTTTCATCGGTTAGGTCTTCCATATGAAGTTCCACATATTGGTGGAATTTGAGTAGCTCAGCCATATCCTTTGTCTGGAACGAATTGATGGCAACTTTCATTTCAATGATTGATGTTGCATACTTCTGTGCATCTTCTTCAATTTGTTGGAAGTAGGCTGATCTGAGATAGTAATAAGGAATTTAAATGACAAAAGGGAATGAAAATAGAAAAATAGATTAGATATTTAACCGATCAAGTCGTTGATATCTCTATTCATTCATTGCCATTTATAATAATAAGTTGCTTTTGATTTCATACCTCCTTGTGATCTCTTCTAGTGCATCAGCCATTCCCTGTTTACCACCTGTAGAACCCTCGAGTTGATTCCTTCTCCCTTGAGATGACTTACCGTCCAAACTAGATCCTTCCACCTTTCCTTTGAGTAATCGATACAAGTTCCCCATGTGAGCTGACCTCTTTAACTTGGTATTTTCTTTCTTGAGATGCAGAACTTTTGTTACACTCTGTGGAGGAGGTGGTGGGGGAGCTGCTCCCTTTATTAGAGGTATGGGTGATGGTTGCGGTAATGAAATTGATTCTTTTGATTGAGGGATTGGTGGTTGTGGTGGAGTTACTTTTATATATGAGGGAGTTGTGGGTGGTGGTGATCGGGATAGGGATGGATCTGCTAAATTTAATGCCAGTGGTGGTGATGGTGGTGACAATACATTTGGAAGAGGTGTGGGCGATGCGGATGGTTGTGCTAATAAATTTGGTCGCAAAGTAGGCTGGAGTGGTGATACATGCATAAGAGTAGCAGTCATCTCATGAGGCGCATCACTTTTGTTACTTCCAAACTTATTGTTGCTTGTTCTTTCACTTGAACAGGGCATTAGGACCTTTGACATTTCATTTGTGCATCTCCTATCTCCATTTTCCTTCTCAACTCTTGGTATTGATAGTTGTTTGGAACTTGCCTTTGATTCCTGGCTCTTCAACTCAAGCTTATCAGATTTCTCGCTTATTTGAATCACAGAAATAGGAGGGGTGCTCATTCTTTGAAGTTCATCACTCTTGTTACTTCCTGCCCTATTGCTTGTTGTGTCACTTGAAATTGAACCAAGCATTTGGACATTGAGTATTTTGTTTTTTCCTTTATCATGTCCATGTTCTTCCTTGGCTCCTAGTATTGGTAGTGCATTGGAGTTTGTATTTGATTCATGGGCCTTCAACTTTGATTCTTCAGACTTTTTGCTCGTCTTCTCTTTGGGTTATGTAGGTCCATCCTAGGACCAATCATGTGTCTCGTATAGATTTTTACATGATAATAACATGTAACTATTCTATGTTCAGGAAACATATTTTATAGTGAGCAAAAGCATATAGTGTTGTAAAACTTGCACAATCGAGTTGTAAATGTTATATCAATCCCAAGATTGCTCAACTTTTTTGTTGTAAATCGTGCATCCCAACATCTATAGTCCTGACTGACCTCCTACTAAGAATAACCGCATTGGTAGAATATATCGAGGTCAAAGGCTTAAAAAAATTGGTTGAAACCCTTCTGCCTTTAATTGGTGAATATTGATCAAGATTAACTCTGTTTATGGATTCGGTTACATAAATTTCTTGTATGGGTTTGTTTGATGAGATATGGGTCAGTGTTTAGTTTTCTTATCCATCCATCTCCTACATAAAGGTGTTGGGTAGGTTGTAATACATTAGTTAGGACTTCAGCCATTTGGTTTGATGATTTGAATTAATGCATTGAGTCAAGTCTTAACTACCTTGAACTGAAAGAAGAAGAAGATGATGAATCAAGTCTAAGAAGTTTTCATTTTGTTATTTTTTATCTAGGGCTTATTGTAAACAATAAGCTTGGAATGCTTACAATATTGATGAATCTTAGCGACTGATTGTTTTTTGGATCAGTGGAATCAATCTATGTAGAGTTTTAATGTTTGGAACACTGAGGAGTTGATCGTCCAAAATTGTGAGTCGACCACCTTTGACTGTTGAGGCATGTATTTTGTGGACACATTAGTCAATTACTCAAGAAAGGGGGAATGTTTTTAAACTATCCAATTCACCCCCTCCATGGGTCACCTACCTTGAACAAAAATTTTGCCACGGAGGAATTGTGCTTCCTTTTTGTCAACTCTATAATGAACAAATATATATAACCAAAATTGAGTCAATCTGTTCTACTTATTATTGCTAACTTCGAATTTCAAAATTTTGTAACAACTTAAAATTTTGCTCCTAAACCAGAATTGTCAATGTTTGTATTGTATGGCTAAAAGATTCAAGATTATCTTTCAATCGTGTCTTGAGAAGCACTAAAGCAGTTTGTATGCAGTTCCCATTATTGATTTGAAAACTGAAAGCAACATTTTAGAACATTAAAGTTCTTGAAACAAAGATAAGGGCTTTATGCATCACTTTTTTCTTAGGAGATAAGAAAATTCCCTATCCTTTCCTTGAAGAACAAGAAGAAATTGGCAGGTATCTTACTTCTACTTTCCATAATGAAATTAGGAAATCGATTCGCTATACACATCATATACGAGACCTACTATGGTGCAAAAAAGATAATTTGCAAGCCTTTAAATCTCAATATTAACCAATCACGTTAAGGATGCATTTGGCATTCCTTGTATTAAGGACTTATCTCCTTTTTACATTTAAAATTTGCATATGAACACAACGTTTTTAACTACAAAAAGGAGATAAATCCTTAAAGTAGGCAATGCCAAATGCATCCTAAATCTTTTCATTTGTTCACATATTATAAGGTGTACATACGAATCACATTAAAGATTCTAACAACATTAAAGCTGTCAACTATGACATCTCTGGTTCACATTTTTGCTTTGTAGTGCATTTTCTACATCGTAGATTTTGCCTATATCATAAAATACACGATGGTGTTTTCCATAATGTAGATCTAATTTGAGTAATAAACAATAGGAGCAATAAGGATCCAAGGATGACAAATTATTAAGTGAGATGGATCTGGATTAAAGTTATCGAAAGTGAGATTTGCTAACAAGATGCGAGCAACACCAAATATGGAGAACATGGGCTTGAGATTAGCTTTGTGCCCTTCAGTGAACCACTCTCGGGGATTATTATCATCGAAACCATGATCCTTTGGTTTAATAAGATCATACACTCGTATTTGTAGCTGTATGCCCGTCCTTTGTTGACATTTAAGTTTCTCTAAATATCCTTACATGGAACAACAATGTTTACAAAATCTAATTCCAAACAAACAATCTGCATGACAATACATGCATTGGTGTGACGAAGCCGTTCTAATCTAACGGATCTATATTGCTTAAGTATGAGATATGCGCTCATCCATTAATGAAGTGCTTGAAGGGTTTATATTACTTGTGTTGAGGAATAGTCTCTATTTCATGAACCAGCTCTTTGCTCAACTTGTCGGCCCAATCGTCTTGTCCACCTACGAAGGTATAGACCGGAAAGCCAGTTGAAAAACTCTCCAAAGAATATTAGTAGATGCTTTAGATTGGTTGTCATTCTTTGATATGGTGTCTCTGTTGGCTGTTGCCTTTGCTTTTCTTCTCTCCAATAAACAATAAACAGATGCTCTAAATGGATTAAAGAATTTTTCGTAACAAAATCAACCGATCATGCAATATATGTTCAAGTGAACTACCTCAAGTGCCTATTCCATGCAGCTAGAAGAAACATCCACCATCAGTTCCTTGATTCGCACCAGAATATGAAAGTCAAAGTGGATACCGTAATCCTGAAATCGCTTAGATTCTTCATCTTTTTTTCTTTCCAATGCATCCACTTCTCCCTTAATCTGTACTGATGGAAATTCTGTAATGGTGAGGATAATCACACATACGAGTGTTTTTCACTCAACACTGATGAGAATTTACCTTGTTGAAGTAGCTTTCAACCCTGCCAAGATGCTGACTCAAAGGAGTCACTACCTTCCAGCCTTCAAGATTAGCAACAAATGCATTCAGCCTTGAGTATAGTGTTGTTGCTGCCCTTAGTGTCTCCAGTTTCTTTATGGGGACATCTTTGAATCTCGCCAATACCTGTTTTTTGAGCTATTTGAGAACTGTGAGCCAAAGGAACAAAAGTTGATTAGTGAAATGCTTGAAAACAGCAAAATAGTGATGATGTTAAAAGGGAAGATTCTGCATATCTTCTATATTAAGCCTGGTCAATATCTTGTATATATATCTTCCTTTTATATTCCAGAATTGTAGCTAGTCATATCCCTTGATTCTTGTATAACTGTGTATATATAATTGTATAATATCAATACAAGTAAGTAAGTTTGTTCTGCTCTCTGTTCTGTCGACCCTTCTCGCTCAAGTTCTGGTAGAGGCAGGCCTCAATGCACATATTGTGGTGATAAGGGCCATTGGGTCCAGAAGTGTTATCAGTTACATGGGTATCCACCAGGCCATCCAAAGGCAAAGAATACTTCAGGCTCAAATCAGTTTGACAAACCAGCGGCTAATCATGTTTCAGAAGGCTATTCTAAAGAGGAAGGAAAACCAATTGTTGGGATATCAGAGGCTCAATTGCAGCAGCTCTTATCGCTTCTTAGCATCAAAAATGAGGGGTCTAGTCCTCAAGCTAATGTTGTAACCAAACCAGGTTTGTCTAAGATCACTTCCCGTAATTGGATAATTGATACCGGTGCGACGGACCACAGATCTTCATCATCTAAATTGTTTTCACACAAAAATAAAGCTTGCTCGTTGCCTCTTGTATTACTGCCTAGCAGACAAAAGGCTAATATTGTTGCCAAAGGATCATTGCCTCTGAATTCTGTTTATTCTCTACATGATGTATTATGTGTGCCTACTTTCCAAGTTTATTTGATGTCAGTCAGTCGTCTTACAAGAGGTTTGAATTGTTCAGTGACATTTTTCTCTTATTGGTGTATTTTCCAAGATCTGGATACGAAGAGGATGGTTGGTTTGGGTAAACAGCATGACGGGCTATATTATTTAGTGGCACTAGCGACGAAGAAATCTACCAACCCTTCATCATCCACCAACTTCCAACCAACCTGCAATCTCACCATTTCTTCCACTAACCTCTGGCATCGACGCTTAGGCCACATATCATCCTCTCGCTTGGCTTTCATTGCTAAGAATTTTCTGGATTTTTCCATTCAGTTAAATAATGCTTGCCCTATATGTCCTTTGGCAAAGCAAAGTCGTTTACCTTTCAGTATTAGTGTGATTTCTTCTTCCAAACCTTTTGACATTATTCATTGTGACATTTGGGGTCGATATCGACACTCCTCTCTTTTAGGTGCTCATTTTTTTCTTACAATTGTTGATGATTATACACGTTTCACTTGGATTTTCTTGATGTGACACAAAAATGAAACACAATCCCTTTTAAAACGCTTCTTTAACCACGTTCTCACTCAATTCGAAACCCGCATTAAAATATTTCGAAGTGATAATGGTGGAGAATTTCTCTCACTTTGTTCTTTTTTTCAAGATAATGGTGTCATTTTTCAACATTCTTGTGTTTACACACCTCAACAAAACGGTGTTGTGGAACGCAAACATCGTCACATCTTACAAGTCGCTCGAGCTTTACGATTTCAAGCTCAACTCCCTACCCAATTCTGGGGTGAATGTGCTCTAACTGCTGTCCACATAATTAATCGATTACCTACACCAGTTCTTTCTTTCAAAACCCCTTTTGAGTTGCTCTACTCAAAAGCACCTTCATTTTCCCATCTCTGTCTTTTTGGCTGTTTAGCCTATGCTACTAATGTGAATACTTCACATAAATTTGATCACCGCGCTATGCCCTCATTTTTCATTGGATATCCTATTGGTCAAAAGGCATACAAATTATTCGATTTATCAACCAAGAAGGTATTCACTAGCCGAGATGTAAAATTCCATGAAAATATTTTTCCCTATAGTCAGGCCACCCTTAATACACCTTCTTCAACCCATCATTATAGCCAAATTCCTACATTTCCTACCGTTGACCCAGCTTTTGACTCACCTCTCCACAACACTATTCCCCACACAGACGAATCTCACTCACCTACTTCCTCTCTGAAACCCGAACAACCATCCCCTTCCTCTCCTCCCTACAACCCATCACAACAACACATTGAGCCATCTTCACCGATCGTCCATGTCCCTTTATCATCGCCATCTGATGCACCATCTCAGGCATCAACGTCTTCCCTCCATTCAACTTTACCGACACCTGAACCACCCCTCTTCTCGCCTAATCCACCAGCACCATCACCTGAACCACTTCGTCGCTCCAGCCGCCACGTTGGTCTGTCGGTCAAGCTTCAAGATTACGTTTGCTCTAATGTCACACATGTTTCATCCGAGCTGTCATCCTCTTTGTTTTCGGGTCCGACCAAAGGCACCCGCTATCCACTTTACAATTATGTCTCCTATCATCGATACAAGCCGGCGCACCATACCTTCATCTCCCATATCAGTCACACAACCAAACCTCAGTCCTATTCCGAAGCCGTCACTCATCCTGAATGGCAGGCAGCAATGCAATCCGAATTAGAGGCACTCCAAGCCAACGGCACTTGGTCTCTCACCCCTCTTCCACCCGGTAAGAAACCAATTGGCTGTCGTTGGGTTTATAAAATCAAGCATAAGTTTAATCGTTCAATTGAACGGTACAAGTCGTGGTTAGTGGCCAAAGGATTCACTCAATTGGAGGGTGTTGATTTTCATGACACTTTCTCCCCCACTGCTAACATCATTACAGTTCGTTGCTTGATTGCCTTAGCCGCTGCTCGGGGTTGGTCCCTTCACCAACTGGACGTCAACAACGCTTTCCTTCATGGCGACCTCCATGAGGAAATTTATATGTCTCCACCGCCAGGGCTTCGGAGATAGGGGGAGGAACACTTGGTTTGTCGATTGCATAAGTCCTTATATGGCTTGAAATAGGCATCATGACAGTGGTTCTCTAAATTTTCAGATGCTATCAGCTCCGCTGGTTATGTGCAATCCTAAGCCGATTACTCTTTATTCACCAGGAAACGAGGCAAGTCTTTCACTGCACTCTTGATATATGTTGATGACATTTTGATTACTGGGAATGATCCTATCAGTATTGCTGCGATTAAGAAGTTTTTACATAGCAGATTTCGTCTTAAAGATCTTGGTGACTTGAAATATTTTCTGGGAATTGAAATTTCTGCTTCTAAAAATGGAATTTTTATCTTCCAACGCAAGTATGCATTAGAAATTATCAAAGATGTTGGGTTGTTGGGTGCGGCACCAGTTGACACTCCTATGGAGAAAGGTTTGAAGTTGTCAGATAAAAGTGATTTACTTAAAGATCCAGGGCGCTATAGAAGATTAGTCGGGTGACTAATATACTTGACTGTTTCAAGGCCAGACATCACATATTCAGTTCATGTCTTGAGCAGGTTTATGCATCAACCACGGAAACTTCATATGGAAGCAACTCTTCGAGTTGTTCGATATTTGAAAGGTGCACCTGGCCAGGGATTGTTCTTTTCTTCAAATAATGATTTCAAACTATGAGCTTATTGTGATTCTGATTGGGCAGGTTGCCCACTTACTAGAAGGTCTACTATAGGCTACTATGTTTTTCTTGGGCCTTCATTAATACCTTGGAGATCAAAACGGCAGAAAACAGTGTCTCTTTCTTCAGCCGAAGCTGAATACCGTGCAATGACAGGAGCATGCTGTGAGTTAACATGGCTTCGTTCTCTATTAAGAGACTTGGGACTTATTCATCATGGACCTGCCATATTATATGGTGACAATAAGGCGGCTTTGCACATTGTAGCCAATCTAGTCTTTAATGAGCGAACTAGGCACATCGAGATGGATTGCCACTACATCAAGGACAAAATCCAAGATGGTTCTGTCGTTACAAAGTACGTAAATTCTGCACATCAACTAGCAAACATCCTAACCAAACCTTTGGGTTGAGAAAATTTTGCTCCTATGGTTCGCAAGTTGGGAGTGTAGGATATCCACTCTCCAACTTGAGGGGGAGTGTTAAAAGGGAAGATTC
>NW_010729182.1:252329-266140 GCF_000365185.1 Nelumbo nucifera
TATCTTCCTTTTATATTCCAGAATTGTAGCTAGTCATATCCCTTGATTCTTGTATAACTGTGTATATATAATTGTATAATATCAATACAAGTAAGCTTGTTCTGCTCTCTGTTCTGTCGACCCTTCTGCTATTCTTCTGCTATCCTTCTATTTTTCAGATGAAACAACCTAAGTTTCATCAGTTAGGTCTTCCATATGAAGTTCCACATATTGGTGGAATTTAAGTAGCTCAGCCATATCCTTTGTCTGGAATGAATTGATGGCAGCTTTCATTTCAATGATTGATGTTGCACACTTCTGTGCATCTTCTTCAATTTGTCGGAAGTAGGCTAATCTAAGATAGTAATAAGGAATTTAAATGAAAAAAAAAAGGAATGAAAATAGAAAAATAGATTAGATATTTAACCAATCAAGTTTTGATATATTTATTCATTCATTGCCATTTATAATAATAAGTTGCTTTTGATTTCATACCTCTTTGTGATCTCTGCTAGTGCATCAACCATTCCCTGTTTACCACCTGTAGAACCTCCAAGTTGATTCCTTCTCCCTTGAGATGACTTACTATCCAAACTAGATCCTTCCACCTTTCCTTTGAGTAATCAATACAAGTTCTCCATGTGAGCTGACCTCTTTAACTTGGTATTTTCTTTCTTGAGATGCAGAACTTTTGTTGCACTCTGTGGAGGAGGTGGGGGGGGAGCTGCTCCCTCTATTAGAGGTATGGGTGATGATTGTGATAATGAAATTAATTCTTTTGATTGAGGGATTGGTGGTTGTGGTGGAGTTACTTTTATATATGAGGGAGTTGTGGGTGGTGGTGATCGGGATAGGGTTGGATCTGCTAACTTTAGTGCCAGTGGTGGTGATGGTGGTGACAATAAATTTGGAAGAGGTGTGGGCAATGCTGATGGTTGTGTTAATACATTTGGTCGCAAAGTAGGCTGGAGTGGTGGTACATGCATAAGAGCAGCAGTCATCTCATGAGGTGCATCAATTTGTTACTTCCAAACTTATTGTTGTTGTTCTTTCACTTGAACAGGGCATTATGACCTTTGACATTTCATTTGTGCATCTCCTATCTCAATTTTCCTTCTTGACTCTTGGTATTGGTAGTGGTTTCGACTTGCCTTTGATTCTTGGCTCTTCAACTCAAGCTTATCAAATTTCTCGCTTATTTGAATCACAAAAATAGGAGGGCTGCTTGTCATGTAATTTATGCTCAGTTGATTTAGGTTGGTGTACCTTAGTCAAATGTGTGTATAATGATGAGAAAGGTGTCAATTCCACAAAGACTAGATCACAGTACCAAATCAATTTTAAACTAACCTAAGTTGAACTCATGAATCAATTGGATGAATAAAAATAAAAGAATTAGTGCAAATCTAAGAACTTAATAAAAACTGAATTGATGGATGAATGCAGATAGGGTTTAGATTTTATTAAATCAATGATACATAATTACCTATTTAATCCAACTCAAGATCGGAGTTACCCTAAAGTATATTCATGTTATTTGCATGTGATGTTGGATTTCCCTAAATTAATTAATAAGCTTTCTCAAGTCATATTAATCCAATTCTACCATCAAATTTGTAAGTGGTTTTCAAAAGGAAAAATAAGCATTAATTTCTTTAGAAACCTCTAATTGTAGAAGGGGATTTGACTCACTAAGCTTCCTTGATTCCCACACATGAGCTAATCATCTTTCGATATCATAGTCTATCATGCGATTTTTATTGACTAGGGATCTAATTCATAACAATCCTTTGGTCAGTCATGCTTGAATCATCAAACCATTAAAAGATTGACCAATTCTTTTAAAGCATTAAGCATAGCAATAAAAATTGATCATGCAAATAATAAAGGTCTTGAATTGAATTTAACAAATAACTCTATAATCTTAAGATCAAAATCTATCTAAACCCTGACTAAGAGAATTTAGCTAGACATCCTTAAATTCAGCATACTCAAGAAAATTAAAGGGGAAACACAGCAAGAACACATCAAAGAATGAATAGAATAACAAGAAAACTTTAGTATTTGAAGGTAGAAGACAAGTGCAACAACTAATCCTTTCTTCGTCTTGAATTTGAATTCTTACTCTCCTTCTCTGGCGTGCTGAAATATCTTCCTCCTCTTCTGATGTGCTGAGACTGCTTCCTTTTCTCCTCGGTTGAATTCTCTCTAAGAATGTTCCCCTTTGCCTTGAGTCTATGGTCCTTTTTATTGTGCAGCCTCCCTTCAATTGTTTCTCAATGCAGACTCTTAATTCAACACAAATTAAGTCTCTTAGTCTTTATCTTAGTTGAATTCCTATCTCTTCTGCACTACCAACTGCCAGACCCGAAACTTGTAGCTCGAATTGAACTTGGTTTGCGGTGGAATTAGGTTGAGTGATAAACAAAATAGTTGTATCCCTATCTCTTATCTTTAATTAGCCATTTGAATCACCTCAATCCGAGTTGTAGGCAGAACGTTATTCCCAAAATACAGGAACTATATCAAAACCGGAAATTTCCCAATTTTTGTGCAAATCCAATTTCAATAGATTCTCCCCTTCATGGCAACATCATGGAGCATCATTACTGCATGGTCCTTCCTCTATGATTATCTTGATCAATTAAATCGAACTTCTCCTTAAAAATTAGTGTAATATCATGCTAATTCCAAAAATATTATTACCAAAATCATCAACTTAGAGGTATGAAAATATGTACAAGTATAGGCTTATCAAATACCCCCAAACTTAGCTTTTGGTCATCCTCAATCAAAATATGAATAAAATCATACTTAAGCTCATGAATTGATCATGCTTTGCTTATCTTGATTTTCCAAAGTGTATGCCTCAAAGATTGTATAAGGTATATAACTTAGAAAGCATTCAAAATACCATTCGAGAATTATCATGAATCTTATGCTAATAAAATCTCACCATGAAAATTGAAGTGTGTGTCTGTGTTTTGCCAATTTCCGAGTGTCATGCATGCTTCTTATCTCAAATTATGCAAATCAGTGGATCTTTAAAATTTTTGGATATTCCATAGGCTTGCTCTTCATAGTCCTTCTCCACTAATGTAGACAATCACAAAACTTTAGATCAATAGGTCTTTATTAAGCTTGTAATGTGAGGCCTAGGTAGGGGCTAACAAAGAAAGGATAAGGAATTACAAATCAAGAGAGCATAAAAGGATATGTACATATAAATGTACTCTCTAGATATCCCCATATTCGTTATTTTTCACATGTATTACAACCCCCAAACTTATTTCTTTTGATCTTCTTGGGTAGTGAATAAACTTTTCAGCACATAATTTTAGGCTCATGATATATTTCTGAAGCCTCTTTTCTTTTCTTTCTCAACACTTTTTTTTTTCTTTTTCTTTCATCTTCCCTTCTTTCATTCATCAACATCATTGTGCAAACTTAAGCTCTCTTGAAGGATAAATCATGGTTTTTCAGGTTTGACTGGTTAAGTACAATGAGTGTTAAAGAAAAGAATTCGAATGGTGGCTAATCATATGCTTTGCATATGCCATTCTTTTGAAAATGCTCAAAAGGGTAACTAAGGATTGAAATATATTAAGGTTAGCTTGAAAAGTCTCAAACGATCCAAAGATTGCCTAAATCATCTCCAAAGTAGCATAACGATCATATTGTTCCATATAGCTCACATAATCATTCACCAAGTTGTACACAATTCACAAGATCATGGCATAATGTGCTCAAGAATTTCAACTTTCATGATACAATAGAATTAACACGAGAATCAATCAATCCTCAGGATTAGCATTTATCTTCCTTTTCTAAGTCATATTTGATTTCAATCAAGAATTTATCATAGGCTTTTAGTCATCAAGAAAAATTCAGCAATCACAAACTTAAGTTAAAGCATATTTCAAAAAACTTTTGGTGCAATCATACCATGCTCTCGGGTTCACAAAAATTTTTCAAAAAAAATTGCAATCTCCTCCTCCCCAAACTTAAATCTAACATTGTCCTCAATGTTAAGTAAATTAAAGAGCAAAAATAAGGGAAAGAAACTTTCTTTCGAGTTGGTCTTGGTTTCAGCTATACATGCTGAAATTTCCTGTCCATAGACTCCAAAATTGCAACTTACCTTTCATCAATCAAAAGAGAAGAAATAAACAGCAATAACAAGAGAAAGCAATAAATAAAACAAAACTTAAAAGGAAATAAAGAAACATGAATCAACTAGAAATCCTAAAGTGCATAAATGAAAAATATAGTTCTAAGTTATAGTCGTTAGCTTGACTTTGTTTCCATTTTCATGGATCCTTCAAGTGAATGGTGGACTTGAAGAAAGGATTATGTCCATCATCAATGTAAGGCTTCAATCTTTGCCCATTGACTTTCAAAGTCCCCTTAATTTCATTAGATATTTCAATTGCACCATGAGGAAAAACTCTAGTTACTATGTACGGGCCACTCCATCTTGACTTTAGTTTGCCGGAAAAAAGCTTCAATCTAGAATTATAAAGAAGAACCTTGTCTCCAACTGTGAATTCTTTCTTTTTAATGTGTTCATCATGCCATGCCTTGGTTCTTTCTTTATAAATTCTAGAATTCTCATAAGCTTGGTGCCGCCATTCTCCAAGTTCATTCAATTATCTTCTTTGTTCACCTGCAACTTGCAAATCAAAGTTAAGCACTTTCATTGCTCAATATGCTTTATGCTCTAATTCAATAGAGAGGTGACGAGCCTTACCAAACACCAACCTATAAGGAGACATTCCAATGGGTGTTTTGCAAGTTGTCCTATAGGCCCAAAGTGCATCATCTAATTTCATTGACCAATCCTTCCTAGATAAGCTCATAGTCTTTTCCAAAATACCTTTCAATTTCCTATTTGAAATTTCTACTTGTCCACTAGTTTGGGGATGATAGGGGGTAGCAATCTTATGGGTAACACCACATTTAATTAATAAATTATCAAACTGTTTATTGCAAAAGTTTTTATCTCCATCACTAATGATAGTCCTCGGTGTACCAAATCTAGTAAAAATATTTTTTTCAAGAATTTGATTACAACCTTAGCATCATTAGTGGGACATGCAATTGCTTTGACCCATTTATTCACATAATCAATAGCAACAAGTATATACTCCTTATTGAAGGATTTTGGAAAAGGACCCATGAAATCAATGCTCCAAACATCATAAATATCACAAATGAAAATATTGTTTAGGGGCATCTCATTTTTCCTTGATATATTACCTATCCGTTAGCATCGATCACAAGAACTTACATAGGCATAAGCATCCTCGAATAATGTAGGCCAATAAAATCCATTTTGTAAAACCTTCGCTACCATCTTGGATGGTCCATAGTGTCTACCTACTTCTTTGTCATGACAAAAGCTAAGTATACTTTGCACCTCTTCCTTTGGTATGCATCTTCTCACCATGCCATCTGCACAAATCTTGTATAGATATGGTTCCTCCCAAAGATAGTGCCTTACATCAGATAAAAATTTCTTCTTTTGATGAAAAGAAATGTTAGGGGGCAACTTGTCACCTACAATAAAATTAGCAAAATCAGCATACAACGGTTCATCATTATCATGCACAAAAGAATCTCGACAAGATGCCAAACCACCTGTTATCAACAAGAAACAAACATCGAAAAACTGACCCAATGATCACATAAAGGGGGTTCTGCCCCTACCAAGTCATCAATAATGCCAACTCCTTCCTTACTGCCAGAATAGCAATTAGTGAAGGACTAACGGCGAAACTAATATATCCAAAGTAGCCAGGGAGGCTGAAGCTCACAGACATAGTACGTCAACTCCAGTGTTCTTCGCCAATCACCCCTACACCCACATCCAGGGGGGCAACAATATAAACAAGTCTGCCCACTGGAAGGAAGGTCGCTCAATTTGAGATAAAGGTCACCACACCATTGGTATCACATGGTTACGACCAGATTAAACAGGCTTCAAGTCCACTTGTGATCAGGTCTTAAGAATACAAAATAATGTAAACAATAGTAAATTAATTACACAAGAAAGTAGTAGCAGAAATAAAATATAGCATTTCATTCAATATCAGTTAAAAACAATTACAAAAAATCACAGATACAAATCTCATAAAGCAGCCCACTCCTCCCTCATTGATACTATATTTTCAAGCAGGTGCCTTCGAGTCTCAAATGCCTTCAACTCTCCCACCTTTTTCTCATATTCCGCTACCAACTCGCGCTAACAGGCGCATTCCGCCATGAGGACCTCTAGCTTCTCGGAAACTTTAGCGAGCTTCACTTCAAATACCTTGATATGAAAACACACATCCCTCAAAGACTAGCCAAAAACCAACGGTGACCCTCTAAGACCAGCCTTCCAGAACACATGCGCTAGCAAGACAACACGCTCTTTAATAGGCCCCATGCAAAAACCAATAGTAGAAAAATAGTCACAGGTCTTCAACCATTGTGAAAGGATGAACCACGACAGCTGGTCAAAAGGGAGATTCATAATATTGTACTTCGTTGTCGCAAGCATATTTAAAGTCGGATCCACAATGACAGATGGGAGCTCAAAGGGAGGTAACCAGCCACCTCGAATAATTGCCACTACAAATTTTGCCACAAATTTTGTCACTGAGAACCTATCATTCGAACGGACACCCTGGACAAGAACGCAGTCCACAGCCTCATACCCCAAAGAAGCTATGTTGTTTTCATCACAATACTTCAAGAGCAACTCACGAACCAACGCAAGCTCTGAATGGTTTGACAGTCTCTTAAGTGATGATTCTACTGGAGACGATGTTGTGGAACCAACGGCCTTGCTGGCATTCATCATGCGGGGGACATCAGGAACCCCAACTTCCTCATGTGCCCTTTGTTGATTGAGAGCCATCGTCAAAAGCAAGAGCAGGGTAAAAATTTCCAAATGTATACAAGAATGCAGCAAGTGTAGTAAGCAGACAAGAGTAAATGGGCAAGGTGAAAACCAATGATGCATATTGCACCTCTTAAAATACAACTCATCCTGCATGCCAAAGAATTACAACTAGGTAGCGAAGAAGCCAAATAGGCGCACCTAGACAAAACGTCACACAAAAGCAACCGGAAATAATTCACAAACACACCTTACGAAAAGCGGCACAAAATGGCAAATTAATTTTAGATATAATGCTGCATTCGTTACCACCATTGTGAATGCAAAGTTACATAACAAGAAAATCCCCAGACCCAACATTGCATAACCTACGAAACGAAAGAATAATGTGCTTACCGATAAGCTCCCACTTACCAATAACAGGGGGCTCATCTAGGTACATAGTGATTCTTTAGACCCTCAGAGGACATCAAACATCAAGATTAGCACTACAAAGTTACGTGCAAACAACCCACAGTCAATCCCTATGCTGTGATGAACCCACAACACACTATCAACCCTGCGATGAACGCACAATGCGTATCGAAAAACCGCGATAAACCAATGGTCCACCGGGCCTACTCGGCACCTGAACCAAAGAAAACCTCGATCGAACCTGTCCAAGGGACTTAAGCCTACTTGAAAGTGCGATAAACCCACGTCCACCAAGGTTTGTGATAAACCAATGACTTATAAACCCACTTGTGACCTAGATCAATAGAAACCTAGGCTAAACTCACGGCAAAGCCCACGTGTGCCTGAAGGCACATGAAACCTACGACAATAAAAGACATGACAAAGCACCACGTGGTGCCCGCCAAGCGGTGACGTCACTACCGCCACGTCAATTAAGTTAAATTGCATAAAAGGTAGTAACATATGTGAGTAATGATGAATCTTGAGAAGGAAAGATAATCCTCGGGAAGATCCTCATGAGACACGTGGCGGAACCCCAATAGCACACTTAATAATTGACAACGGGTCCAATATTCCCTTTCCCGATATGTTGCAAATACCCTTATCTCCTATCTTTTAGGATCTCAGGATCTCCCCATAAATAGAGGCCCTCCTTGTATTGGAAATCATCCAATCCTTAGCATTTGTCACCTAGCACTCCCGAGTACTCTCTCTTCAATTCCCCCCAAGTTTCACATCCTTAATCCAGAAATCTCACTTCCCTTCTTACAGGCCTCTTTCTGTCTTCCAAAGAGACCACTCCCTAATGGAGCCTTACCCAACCTACACAATGTTTTTAACTACAAAAAGGAGATAAGTCCTTAAAATAGGCAATGCCAAATGCATCCTAAACCTTTTCATTTGTTCACGTATTATAAGGTGTACATACGAATCACATTAAAGATGTCAACTATGACATCTCGCTTTATAATTGGTTCAAATTTTTGCTTTGTAGTGCATTTTCTACATCATAGATTTTGCCTATATCATAAAATAAATGATGGTGTTTTCCATAATGTAGATCTAATTTGAGTGATAAACAACAGGAGCAAAAAGGAACCAAGGATGACAAATTATTAAGTGAGATGGATCAGGATTAAAGTTATCAAAAGTGAGATTTTCTAACAAGATGCAAGCAACACCAAATATGTTCGTACTAGTAAGGGAGAATATGTACGGGAGAACAATCAAAGAATCGAAATAGAAGGCCAAAAAAATAGGGTTTTATATAGAGCACATGGGCTTGAGATTAGCTTTGTGCCCTTTAGTGAACCACTCTCAGTGATTATTATCATCAAAACCATGATCCTTTGGTTTGCTAAGATCATACACTCGTATTTGTAGTTTTATGCCCATCCTTGGTTGACATTTAACTTTCTCTAAATATCCTTACATGGAACTACTAAGTTTACAAAATCTAATTCTGAACAAGCAATCTGCATGACAATACTTGCAATGGTGTGACAAAGCAGTTTTAATCTAACGGATCTATGTTGCTTAAGTATGAGATATGCGCTCATCCGTTAATGAAGTGCTTGAAGGGTTTATATTACTTGTGTTGAGGAATAGTCTCTATTTCATGAACCAGCTCTTTGCTCAACTTGTCAACACGATCGTCTTCTCCACCCGCAAAGGTATAGACCCAGAAAGCCAGTTGAAAAACTCTCCAAAGAACATCAGTAGATGCTTTAGATTGGTTGTCATTCTTTGATATGGTGTCCTTATAGGCTGTTGCCTTTACTTCTCTTCTCTCCTATAAAGCAAAAGACAAAAGCTCAAAAAGGATTAAAGAATTGTTCGTAACAAAATCAACCGATCATGCAATATGTGTTCAAGTGAGCTACCTCATGTGCCAATTCCATGCAGCGAGAAGAAACATCCACCATCAGTTCCTTGATTCACACCAGAATATGGAAGTCAAAATGGACACCGTAATCCTGAAATTGCTTAGATTCTTCATCTTTCTTTCTTTCCAATGCATCAACTTCTCCCTTAATCCATATTGATGGGAATTCTACAATGGTGAGGATAATCACACATACGAGTGTTTTTCACTCAACGCTGATGAGAATTTACCTTCTTGAAGTAGCATTCAACCCTGCCAAGATGCTGACTCAAAGGAGTTACTACCATCCAGCCTTCAAGATTAGCGACAATTAAATTCAACCATTAGTATAGTGTTGTTGCTGCTCTTAGTGTCTCCAATTTCTTTATGGGGAAATCTTTGAATCTCGTCGATACCTGCATTTTGAGTAGTTGAGAACAGTGAGACAAAAGAACAAAAGTTTATTGGTGAAATGCATGAAAACAACAAAGTAGTGATGAGACAACCTGAGCTTCATCGGTTAGGTCTTCCATATGAAGTTCCACATATTGGTGGAATTTCAGTAGCTCAGCCATATCCTTTGTCTTGAATGAATTGATGACAACTTTCATTTCAATGATTGATGTTGCATACTTCTGTGCATCTTCTTCAATTTGTTGGAAGTAGGCTGATCTGAGATAGTAATAAGGAATTTAAATGACAAAAGGGAATGAAAATAGAAAAATAGATTAGATACTTAACCGGTCAAGTCTTTGATATCTCTATTCATCCATTGTCATTTATAATAATAAGTTGTTTTTGATTTCATACCCCATCTTGTGATCTCTGCTAGTGCATCAACCATTCCTTGTTTACCACCTGTAGAACCTCCGAGTTGATTCTTTCTCCCTTGAGATGACTTACCGTCCAAACTAGATCCTTCCACTTTTCCTTTGAGTAATTGATACAAGTTTCCCATGTGAGTTGACCTCTTCAACTTGGTATTTTCTTTCTTGAGATGCAGAACTTTTGTTGCACTAAGTAGAGGAGGTGGGGGGGAAGATGCTCCCTTTATTAGAGGTATGGGTGATGATTGCGGCAACGAAATTGACTCTTTTGGTTGAGGGAGTGGTGGTTGTGGTGGAGTTACTTTTATATATGAGGGAGTTTATGAGTGGTGGTGATCCGGCTAGGGTTGGATCTACTAACTTTAATGCCAGTGGTGGTGGTGGTGGTGGCAATACATTTGGAAGAAGTGTCGGTGATGCTGATGGTTGTGCTAATACACTTGGTCACAAAGTAGGTTGGAGTGGTGGTACATGCATAAGAGGAGCAGTCATCTCATGAAGTGCATCACTTTTGTTACTTCCAAACTTATTATTGCATTAAGGCATTAGGACCTTTGACATTTCATTTGTGCATCTCCTATCTCCATTTTCCTTCTTGACTCTTGGTATTGGTAGTGCTTTGGAACTTGCCTTCGATTCATGACTCTTCAAGAGGAGGGGTGCTCATTCTTTGAAGTTCATCACTTTTGTTACTTCCTATCCTATTGCTTGTTGTGTCACTTGAAATTGAACCATGCATTTGGACATTGAGTATTTTGTTTTTTTCCTTTCTCATGTCCATGTTCTTCCTTGGCTCCTAGTATTGGTAGTGCTTTGGATTTTGCATTTGATTTATGGGCCTTCAGCTTTGATTATTCAGACTTTTTGCTTGTTTGGTCGTAGGTCGTAGGACTAGAATATTGGGGTAGTACATTTATGAATGCATTGCATAAGAGGCCAAAGGAATGGCGGTGAATAAGGAAAGTCGGAAAATTCCCCTGTTGTTCTAGGGCACTATGGTTGCCCTTGAAGGAATGAAATTGTGCTAGTTGGAGAAAGACAAGAATTCTTATTATCTGTATAGCATTCATTCAAGATATCTCCCAAAGCAGAGTCCTCTGTAATCTTATCATTCTTCCCATCTTCTTCATCCATGAAATCGAGCATTTCATTTGCTACCTTAATCATATTATCAAGCTTCTCCAGCACTCTTTCACCTTCAACACAATGATAAGCCAATAAACAGTTATTTTTGGTGTAGCACAATATTAATTTTTCTAGCTAGTGTACCAAAGATTAAAAAATAATGATGTACCAAATTTATCTGAGTAAATGCCTATGTCATTGTCTTTTTCAAATTCGACGTTGGTCAACCACTTGTGTGTATTGGCCCATGAATCACCAACAGATTCAAGAACATTATAGAAGAACACCAAACTCTATACATACAACATTTATTTTATTAGCTTTAAAGTTACTTTTAGTTATAAAGAATACATTTTCCAAGGCACTTTTTTTGCAACAAATGGTAAACCTGATTTGTATATATTTCATAAGTTTCTCCCATGGGAGTATTGGGTATGGCTTTGGGGTAAAGCTTCCTGTCCATCCACACAAACTATCTTTCATCAAAATCACCGCTTCCTTTTGATTCTGGGATACGTCAATGCCCTTGATTGTCTGTATTAGTAATTTCTTTTGGTTTAGTGAATGGCGCTAAACGTGTGGTAAAAGGAAAACATAGAATTTATTTCTCCTACAATATTGAACTACTGTACACTATGCTATTATTTTATTATTTTGTAGTTAATGTCCAAAAGGATGTTGATGCTGCGTAATCCGGGCATTCCTAGCTAGCAGTCGACTAGCTCTTGACTAGCGACGGACGGTACCTGAGAAGAAGACGGTGAAGGATTCTCGGGGGACTTGTCTGGTGGGAATACTCCGATGCTTAAGTTAGAACGCTGGAGAAAGCAGTAAAGAGTGCAAAGAAGGCTAAGAGTGCAGATCGCGCTAAATCACTGTGTTCGAGATTAGCTCGAGATTAGATCAAGATATGTTTAACATACCTTTCCCCTTCAACCATGGGGCTCTTAAATATGGGCGTCCTTATCAAATCGGGTGTAACTACCACTGAACCTCTGTCGCAACCATTATTTACCAGGGCTGCGCAGGTAACCATTGCAGTGTACTACCCAATCGGATGAGTGACACGTCCTTGGAGGATAGACGCCACCACCTGTCGCGAGACGTGGATGCAGTCTGTCGGGCTGGCAGGGACTGCGCCGTCAGTCAAGAGACATGGTGCAGCCTAACGGGTATGGTCTTGTCAAATAGAAGCTTCCTGAAAGCGTTACGTCGCTTAATAGCGAGCTGCCTTGTAGCAAGCTATCCTGTTGCGAGCTACCTTGTAGTGAGGTCTTAGTTAGCTCGGCGTTTTAACCCTTATGCTGAGGGAGTGACTTATAATCCACTCTTGGGGTTCGCCCATGCCATGGAGGCGATTGGGTCACATCGAGGTCTATGTTAGCTCAGCATTTTGGCCCTTAGGCTCTGGGAGTGACTCGTGGTCTACTCAGTAGTTTACCCATGCCATAGAGGCGACTGGGTCTTATCGTGCTGAGGTCTATGTTAGCTCAGCATTTTGGCCCTTAGGCTCTGGGAGTGACTCGTGGTCTACTCAGTAGTTCGCCCATGCCATAGAGAAGACTGGGTCTTATCATGCCGAGGTCTATGTTAGCTTAGCATTTTGGCATTTAGGCTTTGAGAGTGACTCGTGGTCTACTCAGAAGTTATAGGTAATATTGCCTTAAGTTGACAATATTTCATGCCTGAGGTACTTGTTTCCCTTCTAGGGTTTCAAGCTCGTATATTCCTTCCCTGATGATGAGACTATAAAGAAACCCTATTTTTATTCCCTAATTTTCATCTTCTTAGATTACTTTAGCACTTAAATGGACTAATTACTCTTGTATTTCGATTCAGGGCAATAAAGAAGGCAATTGGAAGAAAACAGGGCAAATCGGGTGATTTTGCACAGTTTCGGCTACAGTCAGTAATCTGGGCATAACCCTCCATTCCGGACTCCGAATTGGACAATTCAAGAAGCATTAGAAATATAAAAGGAAGGCCTACAACCTTTATGTTTTGGGTTTTTCCAGATTCGGTCCGCATCGAGTACGAAACCAGGCCCGAAATCGGAGCAAGTTCACAATCGGGCCCATTTCACAGCTGAAGCCCAACTCGCAGAAGAACATGGAAGCAACCCAAGTTATCAAAGAAGCCCAACTCGAATGCGAGAGCCTAGAGTCCTAATTCGAATGTAACCTCCAAGAAGGGAGAGAGTCTTATTAGATCTAAACTTTGAATGTAATCCTATAAGGATAAGAAGGTTGGGGATTAGATAAGAGATAGGATAGGATTAGTTCGAAAAAGATCAAGACTCCCTTAAGATAAGATGATCTCCTAGAAGGAGTTGGAAAACAGCCCTCTCCTTTGGCTAAATAAAGAGGGGGGCGGACCAGCTCTAGCAACTCACTCCAAGATCCAAGAGATCATCAAGAAACTCAAGAAAGCAGTTTGGCCATGGAGAAGCAGAGCATGRARATTGCRYAGATCATGAGCAACTAAGCTTCTTTTTCTGGTTCAAGGGGGGAGGTTCGATTGTGTCATTGTGAGGTTCTGTAGTTAATTTATTTTCTTGCTTTTTAATTCAAGTATTCATTGATTCTTGAGCACATTTTTATTGGATGTTAATGTTAATTAGTCTGACAAACTGAATTAATGTTGATTTTCCTACTGCTATCCATGATTTCGGTGA
>NW_010729182.1:266350-319562 GCF_000365185.1 Nelumbo nucifera
TTGGTTTAACTATTTTCACAAAGCTTAATGCTATCATTAATTAATATGGAGCGCTATCGCACCCAGTTGATTAAAGATAAGTGTTGATCGAATGCTGGGTTTRGTCAAYTRAWTTAGRAAAACACAAGGTTTATTATGGCTATCCTAATAAATCTAAGGTTAAATGCTTGAATTGCAAGATTTCCAGGGATACCTATGATCGATGTCCAATCGGCTAAACCGAACCCCTAAACCAGAATTCGGTAAGACTGATTTCTTTTTGATTGTTGAGTTTGCTATTGCTTTCTTGTTCTTTTAATTTTAGTTATTTTATTTTCCCACTCAGTTATATTATTCATTCGGCTGAGAAATTACTGTTAGCTCCCTATGGGATTCGACCTAGTACCACTTTTACTGCAAATATCTTATTGTGGAACTAGTACTAATTTTGAGGGCTTCGACAACCCGTCACCTGAGCACTCATTTTACTCGGTAGGGTCCTTCCCAATTAGGCCCGAGCTTGCCAACACTGGGATTAGGTACCATAACTTTATGAAGGACCAGGTCGCCAACGCGGAGGTTCTGCTTCTTGACCCTAGCGTTATAGTACCGAGCTACTCTCTGCTGGTAAAATGCGGTCCTGATATACGCGAGGTCGCTTACTTCGTCAAGCGGGTCGAGGTTGGCACGTAGCTCATCTTCATTTGCCTTATCGTCATACGCTTCTAGTCGTAGCAAGGGAACCTTGATCTCGGCTGGGATGACTGCTTCAGTGCCATAGATGAGGTTGAAGGGGGTCTCTCCTGTGGCGGTCTTCACTGTGGTTCGGTAAGCCCATAGAACGTTGGGTAGCTCGTCTGCCCATAGTCCTTTAGCTCAGTCCGCGGAGGATAGCTCTGTTTGTGACTTCTGCTTGACCATTTTCTTGAGGGTGTGCGACTGAAGTGAACTTCTGTCGAATTCCCATGTCTTGACACTAGTTCTAGAATTTAATGTCTTTGAACTGCTTACTGTTATCAGAAATCAGTACTCGAGGTAACCCAAAACGGCACACTATATTTTTCCAAAAGAAGTTCTACATGTTTCGAGCTGTGATTGTTACGAGAGGTTCAGTTTCTACCCACTTGGTGAAATAATCAACTGCTACCACCAAAAACTTCCTCTGGCTTGTCGTTGGTGGAAACGGTCTGAGTATATCAATGCCCCATTGTGCGAAAGGCCACGGGCTAGTGAGATACTTGAGGTCGGCAGTGAGCTGATGGTGGATATTAGCATGCTTCTAGCACTTGTCACACTTTTTGGCGAGCTCAATAGCGTCTATTTTCATTGTTGGCCAATAGTACCCCTTTCGTAGCGCTTTTTGGGTGAGGGCCCTGCCCCCCAAGTGTCTGTCGCACAGGCCCTCATGAGTGTCACGGAGCACGAGCTAGGCTTCAGAATGTCGCAAGCAGCGCAGGTAAGGGAGAGTGTAGGATCTTCGGTACAGCCATTCGTCTATCATGACGTATTTGGCCACCTGACGCTCTACCCTTCTGGTGTAATTGCGGTCTACAAGGAGGGTCTTGTGTAGCAGGAAGCTCGCAAGCGGATCAATCCAGCTCGGCTCTTCTTGAACGATAGGAGTGACCTCCTCTGCCCCCCCCCGAGAATACTAGGCCGAGGCAGGTTCTCTATGTACACAGTTCTCATGGTATTATCACTGGTGCTGGCTAACCGGGACAGAGCGTCGGCCTTAGCGTTCTCTGACCTCGGGATTTGCTTGATGAAGTGTGACTGGAAGTTGAGCAGAGCCTCTCTTACTTTGGCTAAGTAGGCGATCATAGTTGGATCGCGAGCTTCGTATTCGCTTGTGACTTGATTGACCACGAGCTGAGAATCACTACAGATGACGATATGCTTGGCTTTCACCTCTTTGGCTAGAGCTAGCCCGACTATTAATGCCTCGTACTCCGCTTCATTGTTGGATGCTGCAAACTCGAAGCGTAGTGCATACTCCAATTTTGTGCCACTTGGGCCGTACAAAATGATTCCAGCTCCGCTGCCCTACTGGTTTGAGGAGCCATCTACGTGAAGAATCCAAGACTCCTAATCCCAGTTCGCGCTTGGCCTAACCAAGAGAGATGCCGCACTGGTTGCTACCTCACGGTGCTCGAACTCAACCGGCGTGGGAGCTTCGGGCTCGCTCAAACTAGGGGCCTCGTGCTCAACCGGCCTGGGGACTTCAGAGCTGAAAGTGCATTCCGCGACGAAATCTGCCAAGGCTTGAGCCTTGATAGCAATTCGCGGCTTGTATTGGAGGTCGTACTCGCTGAGCTCAACGACCCACTTCATCAGTCAACCAGAGACCTCGGACTTGAGTAAAACTTGCCTCAGGGGTCTGTTGGTGAGGACAACAACAGTATGAGCTTGGAATTACGGACGAAGCTTCCGGGCTGCAATAACTAGTGTGTAGGCCAACTTTTCTATCTTTGGATATCTCGTCTCTGCTCCCTACAACACTTTGCTAACATAGTAGATCGGTCACTGGACTCGACCTACCTCTTTTATCAGTACCGAGTTGACCACTTCTTCACTTGCCGAGAGGTACAGCTCTAAAACATTGCCCTCCTCAGGCCGAGTTAAGACTGGTATGCTAGTGAGGTACTTTTTGAGCTCGTCAAACACAAGCTAGCAATCTTTGGTCCATTCAAACCCTTTGCTTTTAATTGCTTTAAAGAAAGGTAGGCAGCGATCTGCCAACTTGGACATGAAGCGACTCAGAGCGGCTATTCGGCCATTCAGCCTCTGAACCTCCTTCACTTTTCGGGGTGGTCTCATATCTCATATGACCTTTATTTTGTCCGGGTTGGCTTCAATGCCGTGCCAGTTAACAATGTATCCCAAGAATTTACCCGAGGTGACGCCAAAGACACACTTATTCGGGTTCAACTTCATATTAAATCTACGCAGAATTTCAAAGACTAAATGCAAGTCTTGTATTAAGTCGCATGAAAACTAGGTTTTGATGACCATGTCGTCTACATAACATTCTACCTTTTAGCCAATCAATGGATCAAACAGTTTATTTGCAAGTCTTTGAAAGGTTGCCCCGGCATTTTTTAGCCCAAAGGGCATGACCTTGTAGCAGTACAGGCCAAGCTCGGTTATGAAGGAAATCTTTTCTTCATCTGTCGGGTCCATCCTAATCTGGTTGTAGCCTGAATAGGCATCTAGAAAGCTTAGCAACTCGTGCCCCGAGGTCGCATCCACCAGATGGTCGATCCTGGAGAGTGGGAAGCAGTCCTTTGGGCAAGCTAGGTTCAGGTCGGTGTAGTCGACGCACATGCGCTATTTACCGTTAGCCTTTTTCACCAGAACGGGGTTGGCCACCCAGCTCGAGTAATGGAATTCCCTGATAAAATCGGCTGCAAGGAGCTTCCCGACCTCCTTGTCGATTGCCCTTCATCGCTCTGGGGCTAGGTTGTGTTTCTTCTGTCTAACGGGCCTAACTACAGGATCAGTATTAAGCTTATGAGTTATGATGCTAGGGTCTATGCCGGGCATTTCTGTCGCAGTCCATGCAAAAACATCTACATTTTCAAACAAAAAGCATACCAATTTAGATCGCAGAGGCTCCTCAATGGAAGCATCGATCTGGAGAGTTCGGGCTGGGTCCTCCGTCGAGGCTGGGATGGAGATAGTCTCTTCTGTGGGCACAGCTCGCTCCTCGCTCTGCTCTGTAGGTCGCTCTAGCTCGAGGTCGTCGGCCACCTTGGCTTTCCCTTTGAGGGCGGTGACATAGCATTTGTGAGACTCAAGCTGGTCACCTCGCGCTATCCCGATTCCGAAGTCCGTGAGGAACTTCATGGCCAAGTAGTAAGTGGAGACCACAGCTCGTAGGGCATGGGTGATCGGCCGACCTACTATGGCATTGTACGGGGACGGGGTTGCGACCACTAAGAAGTCGTGGTTGAGCCTCACTATGCTAGGCCAAGTGCCGACCTCCATAGGTACTGTAATCCTTCCCAGGGGCCTGACTTCCTCTCCGCTGAAGCCTACCAGGGGAGTGTTCACGGGCTTTAGGTCACTCTCTTGGAGCTGAAGTTGGTTGAAGGTTGCTTTGAAGAGAATATCTGCTTAGCTACTTGAGTCGACGAGGACACGCCTGACTTCAAAGTCGTTGATCTTTACCTTTATGACGAGCACGTCATCATGAGGGTAGTGGACCCCGCATGCGTCATCCTCCGTGAAGAAGATCGGGTCTTCCACCCTTGGCCGCTTCGGGGGGTTCTGTTCTTCCCTGGCAGCCTTGCGAGCTGATGCTGAGCTGCGGCTGAGGTGCAGCCCGCTACAACCGAACCTTCGACAATCACGTGGATGGTCCCCCGAACTGGTCTCTTTTCAGGGGACTGCTTCTGCGATTGTTCTGCTTGCCTACTGGATTCGGGAGCATCTCTACTTTGCTCCCCCTGCCGACCTGCTTTATATTATATTATTTTGTACAAAATTTTTCAAGTATCCACAACGGATGAGCTTCTCTATCTCGTCGCGGAGGTTTTACAATTTTCAGTGCTATGACCGTGATCTTTGTGGAAACTACAATATAAATTTTTATTCCTTACACTAGGATCGGCCTTCAGCCGAGGTGGCCACTTCACGTACGGGGCGTCCTTGATCGCCATGAGGATCTCGGCCCGCTTCGCGTTGAGGGGCATGTAGTCTGCTCTTTCTATTGCTAGAGTTCGGAAGGGTTGATTCGGCCTTGCCCCCCGAATTGGATCCTTCTTTTTCTTGCTATCCCCTTGAGTCAAGGGTTCGACTTCCCTTTTCCTTTTCTCAAGGGCCTGCTCACCCTTCTGATTGATCTCTTCCTCCGTCCCTATAAACCGATCTGCGAGCTTAAGGAACTCGGTTACGGTCTTAGGTTGATTGACAACCACGTGCCACTTGAATTCTTTATGGGTAATACCTCGCTTGGCTGCGGTGAGGCGAACAGCAGGGTCTAGATCGGGTATTTGTAAGCAAGCGTCATCGAACCGCTTGATGTAACTCCGAATGGATTCCCTTCTTTCTGAACTATGCTGAGGAGGCTTTCTTGAGTTCTTGGGCACCTCTTACTGTTGACAAAGTGGGAGGTGAAGACTTGCATGAACTGCGCTCAGCTTCTTATCGATCCGGGCGCGAGATTTTGGTACCATGTGCCGGCTACCCCTTTGAAGGTGGTGGAGAAAGCCACACACATACAGGATTCATTGGCTCTTGTCAGGTGCATCTGGGACTGAAAGGCGTCCACATGATCATTTGAATTGAAGGATCCATTGTACTTATCCAGGGGAGGGAGCTTGAAGTCAATTGGCATGGGGACAACAAGAAGTTCTGGCGACAATGGGGAAGGAACTGAAAGGAGAGGAGTAGCTTTTACTTCATCTGAGCTTACTTCCTCCTTACCTCTGAGCTCGGGCAAGACGTGAGTAGAAGTTCGGCGAGCTCGTTGGCGCCTCCGTTGTTGCTTTGTTGGCTCAACATTGGTGCTACTTGCTTCAGTATTACCGAGCTCGATAGGCTCGGACTGCTAATGGTAGTTCTGAACCGAAGGGCCCAGCCTGTAATCTACAACTAGGACCTCGAACTGGTTTTCTGCGAGCGGGAGCTCAAATTGGGAGTGCCGAGGTGATGCGGGCTTGACCAGCTGGGAGAACCACGACCTGCCTGTAGGCTGCGAGGCGGGGGTGGCTGGCCTCTCCTTCTTGCCATGGAACGAGGCTTGGCTTTTGGAAGGATTTTGGGTTTGAGAGACCTCCCCCCGATGAGGACGTTCGCTCTGACGGGAGGGCTTGGCTTGTTTCGAGGCTGGATGCCGAGGGGGAAGCGGCTGCTGGGCCTAAAGCAAGTAAGGGAACTACTGCTGGTACTGGTATTGAGAGACTTGATGCAGCACTTGTTGCTGGTAGAGTTGGAACTACTGGAACTACTGCATTTGAGCTTGCATGGCTCGCATGCACTGTACTAGGTCTTCCAACTGGTTTTGGTTGGTCACTGGGGGAACAATCGAAGGTTCAATGAAGGTCGCTCCAACTGTGGAAGGCAGTGGAGTTTTCACGAGTGCCACCGTGAGAGGCACGTTCAAGCTGGGGATTCCGTCCACACACAGAGGAACAGTGAACTGTCCAATACAGACAGTGGGGAGCTGGGGTTGCTCCCTAGAAGCATTTCGGTCGGCACCACGTCCGGCGTTGCTGGAGGAGGCCATGAATGCTAAGTTTTCAAAGAGAGTTGCAGAGATTAGAGGAAGGCTTTTTGAAGCGTTCCCACAGACGGCGCCAAATGATGTTGTGCAATCCGGGCACTCCTAACTAGCAGTCGACTGGCTCCTGACTGGCGATGGACGATACCTGAGAAGAAGACGGTGAAGGATTCCCGAGGGACTTGCCCGGTGGGAATACTTCGATGCTTAAGTTAGAATGCTGGAGAAAGCAGTAAAGAGTGCGAAGAAGGCTAAGAGTGCAGGTCGCGCTAGATCACTAAGTGTTCGAGATTAGCTCGAGATTAGATCAAGATATGTTCAAGATGCCTTTCCCCTTCGACCACGGGGCTCTTAAATATGGGCGTTCTTGTCAAATCGGGCATAACTGCCATTGAACCTCTATCACAGCCGTTATTTACCAAGGCTACGCAGGTAACCATTGCAGAGTACTACCCAATCAGATGAGTGACATGTCCCAGGAGGACAGACTCCACCACCTGTTGCGAGACGTGGGTGCAGTCTGTCAGGCTAGCAGGGACTGCACTGTCATTCAAGAGACGTGGTGCAGCCTGACGAGTACGGTCTTGTTAGATAGAAATTTCTTGAAAGCGTTACGTCGCTTAATAGCGAACTGCCTTGTAGCAAGTTATCTTATTGCGAGCTACCTTGTAGCGAGCTCCTAGGGGTACTTCGAGGTGATTCCTCTTGTGGTTGCCTTTGGGGCAGTTTCTCTGCCTGAGTATCGGAGCGAGCTGGTTATCCCAGCTCGCGAGCTGGGATAGACTTGTCTTGGAGTATTCCCTTTCAGTATGTCGGGGGTCCTCGAGTTCGCGCTGTAGCAAGCTCATCCTGTGGCGAGCTGTAACGTAGCAAACTGTCCTACGAGCTCGTTACTTAATCGCAGTCAGGCCGTTGTACTGAGCTGGTACTTGTACTGAGTCATGTCCACGTGTTACCATCTCAAGGGATCGGTTCAAATTACCCTCCATCAGATATAGTACACTACATGTTGGTTATTGATGGAGGTGTAATTTGGCTATAATTAAATGGTATTATATATATATCATTTGAATCATTTTCATGATTAAGAGTAGATAGAAATAAGTTTAAATACGAAAGGATCCCTTTGAATCCACTATTAACAACTAAACATTCTACATTTTAAATGATAAATTTAGGCTCTCAAATGCAATGGATGATCACAATGGAATCATTGTGTTCCATGTTGTTTTGTACCACCTAACATATAATTGATTTCATTTCTCTCCAAAGGATAAATTCCAAAACGAATAACAATAGGGATCTTATCATCATTATATAAGAGCCAAAAATGTGGTTCAAAATTTTTAAGTAGTTGCTCTTAGATAAAATATATAGAACTTAATTACCATCATTTCCACATTGTTGTTCTAATCTTTTAAGCAGTTGTTATGGCCCATAGTCTTGTATCCGCACCAATATTACTTTGTATTTGGTTCATAATTCTACAATTCAGCATATAGTTATTTGACATTAGTTTGGTTTAATGCCTGCCATCATATATTGATCAGCACAACATAGCATAAGGACAATTACTGAGGAAAATATGTAAAATAAAAAAAGCAAAATATAAATAAGTTCTTGCTTTTCTAGTTCTTACACAAACAAAAAATGATAAAGAAGAAAACTATATAAAAGTGACCCTACCTCGTAAGCATCCAATTTACAGTGGAATAAAAGTGGTTATGAGTTTTGCACTCCCGATGCCATTAATAATTGTTGACGTTATGCTTTTTACGAGATTATTGGGGGGGTGGGTTGGTAGTGTTTCTATAATTGATTTCTAAATACCATACCGGTTTAACTCCCAAGCTGATGAAAGTGGTCGAGTAAAACAGATTGTTTGAAGCGAAGGGGTTTCGAACAAACAAAACCAAACGTTCAAAATTCAAACTTTGGAAAAAGGAAATGAGTATGTTGTTCACTGTGTTGCATTTTGTTGTTTTCAATTGGAGAAGGATTTTAAGGTGAGTGTTGATTAAAATATAGTAAAGAAATAAACAAATCCAGATAACAATAACAATGTTCTTGTAATGGCATAACAAAGACAAGATAAGAACATATCACTACCTTTGTTAAGGAGGTCACTCTCCACGTATGCCTACTTTTTGCCAAAAATACCTTATACAAAAGTATACCCATCTTAACCCTCCATTTTTTTGCCCAAAAATCCCAACCATTTATCAAAGAAACCCAGTTTATCCCTTGGAACCGTTTTACCTGATTTTCCCAAATTACCAAAATACCCCTTGAGTTACTCAAAATTACGAAAATGCCCCTGCCTCCTATATAAATTCAATCCAATCTTTTCATTCGCCCTAATCGGAGACATTCGAAGGAAGCATCGACTATTCACTCTCTTCCTCCCTTCGACCCACAGCGGTAGAGCGGTGGCCGATTTCTCCATCCACCGGCAGCTTTTCCCTCACTCTCTTTTCCTTCTCTTTCTATAGCTTTCTTCGTCCCTCCTTTTGCTTCTTCTTCTTCCTCTCCGCCATCTCCTTCGTTCCCATTCTCTGTTTTCGTCATCACTGCTGCAACCAAAGCAGCGGTGGCGAAACTAAGCAATGGCATCTGCTTCCCTTAGCGATACACCTTTCTCCCCAATTTCCTTCTCCCTTTGTTCGATTTCTGGCTGTTTTCTTCCATTCTCTCCCGCTGTTGTTGTCCCTATTCGGTTCGTTCATTGTCACCCTTCTCTGCAAAAGGATCATTAGTCATCGACGGCGTCTCTCTCTACTACCGGAATCAGTGAAGACTTTACCACCTTCAGCATTGTCTCTTACTTTTCCATCAATCTCGGGTGACTTCTGCACTCTTTTTAGCATTCAGTAGGAGACCACGACTTCCTCTGTTCTGCGAAGCATATCAAATTCTTCTAGAGTTCCTGATTGCAGCCTCTAGAAATCAACAGCCAGGACATCCCTCAGGTAATCCACACCGAACTCTCTCTCAATTCACCTTGACAGTGAGGGTTCCAGGCTGGGGATCAGACCGATGAAGTAGTTCCACTGGACTCTTCTCCCGCAGGTCTGTTGCCGAACCTGACCTGAACTCTGATAGTGCTCTAGTTAGATCTGATAGTATACTTATATTTGTCTGAAAGTCTGTTCATCTTCTCTCTGTTTCCTGATTGTTTTCTTTTAGATCCAGGACTGATAGTTGTTCAGATTTAGATTGCAGGATGTTTTGCATTGATGTTATTATAAATGTGAATCTGTCGGTAGATTTCTCCTCTCACTATTGACATTTATGCAAGGTCATTTTATAGAAATCTCTTCTTCCTTCTGCTCCAGAAATTTGTAGTTCACTTTTTAAATTTACATATTGCCTGCTTCACTATTCAGTCATCCTTTTCTCTTATTACCCCCTGACCGAACCAGTTGAGTTGCAACTCTTGGCGTTTACCAAGAGGTTTAATTGTGTCAGTCTTAATAGGACGACAGCATAGTAGAATCCCTTCTCTTTATTTGTTTTTAGTTTCATTTGTGTTATTTCTTATAAGATCTTCTCTCCCATTTTCAAAGTTGGTCTTTAGCTTAGGAAAATAATAATAATGATTTTTTCAAATTCGTGAAAAGGGGAAATGCGTATGTGCTCATCATTTGGAACATCTTTTTTCGCTGAACCTTCTTTTGTTGTTTAGTGACCTTATTTTCTTAATTAGTAACCTTTTTTAGTAGTTTTGCTTGCACTTTCTATTTTGCACTAATTACCAATGAGCCCCATGTAGGCTCCACCTATAGGACCCAAGAGAGGGATGTCTAATCCCTTTCCTCTCTCATCCAAGTCTTATTCGGACCGGTGTGCCTTGGGTTTTGGAATCACTATCGAATCAAAATATTTTTGACACCATTCTCAGAGGTCCCATTACCTCTATTTGATGGGTGGTGATTTCACTTCCAGCCCAAGTGACAAATGAATCATTTTTTTTAAGTTCACAAACTGGTGATTCTACTTGGAAGTTCTTGGACCATAGGTAGGGCCCACATGGGGCCCATTTGGCTTGCTTTGCTCTTTTGTAACATAGACATGCTTGTGTTATTTTCTGCACTTTATGATAATAATTGTTCTTTATGATGCTCGTTGCATCATTACTTGTTGTTTTACTTTCATTATGGCATGCTTGTTCTCACTCACCAATTGCACACACCATTTGCATTTGCATTAGATATTAGAATCCCATGTCCTATTAAGAGGGAAGCTAGTAGATGCTAGTACTATAAAAAAAAGGGTTTTGGCGATGTTAGTTTTGTGACGTTTTGTTAAACGTCGTTAAAAAAGTTCGCCTTTTACAACGTTAATAATAAATGTCGTCAAAAAAGAACTTTTTGCAACGGTTATACATAACTGTTGCTAAAAGTAACTTCCCGCAATGTTTGTAACGTTTGTCTCAAACGTCATCGAAAAACAAAGGTCGACGACGTTTACTTTTGATATAGAAGTATGTTTATATATTAAGTAGTTTTAATTTCTTGCAAATTATTTTTAAGTTTTATATGTATAACTAATGTTTTGAAGTAATTAATTATTTATTTTTACTAGTTTATTCATTAATATTATAAATTTATATTCAAATATTAAGTATACTCTCATTTTAATTAATATTATTTTTAATATTGAATATTTAAATATATTCATATTATAATTAGTTATAATTAAAATATTTATACATTAATTGTAGTAGTGATAGATAAATAAATAGGTGGAAAATATTTACATTTGATTGGTTGGTTTTTAAAAAAAAAAAGAAAAATAGTAGGTAAAGCAACCCCTCTCAACTCTATTCTTATATCTGCCCTGCCAAGTGCCTCAGCAGAGTTCTGGGGTATGGATCTAGCAGATTGGAAATTTCTGGGTTCAAGCCTTAAGCCCAACAGTCTTAGGATTGGGCCTGGGTGACATTAACCACGGCCTAGCTTTCCCAAGTTACACCCCTATTGAGAATGGAACACCTTCTCCACCATTAACCCAAAGGGTAGATTCTACACCAACCATACATCACACATTAGTTCACCCAGCCATACATTCAACACCATACTATTGAATATGAAAACTTTGGCTATTCATATTCAACAGCCTGGGCTGTCAATAGGGCTCTCCCTGCATGACATGTTGGTTCACACAGCAATGAATCCAACACCTACACTATTACAAGGGGTCTCTGTAAATTATATATCATGCAGGGATATCCCAGGCTGTCGAATTCAGACATTGGCTTTTAAATAGTCTACGTGAACTAATGAGTTCATGTAGGGAGAACCCCGTTGACAAATTGACAGCCCAGGCTTCTCCTTTTAATAAAAAGCTTTTTAAAGAGGTATTGGTCCTTTTCAGGGTGGATGTTAAAACCACCTCACCTAAAAAGGTCTTCACTTTTCTCCAACAAATCTCATTCTGATTCAACTCTTGATTTTCAAGGTTGCAGCAATATATAGTAGGGCTGTTCATAAGAAGGCCGAATCCGATCAAACCGACTAATTCGGACTGACCCAATCTGAGTTGGACAGGTTTTCATCAGTACGGGTCGGTTTTGGGTTGTGTAAATTTCTAAACCGATGATTTGGGTCGGTTTCGGTTTTCACACAAGAAAACCGAAATTGACCCGAACCGAACCGAACCGACTTATTTCCTAGTTCAAACATGAAGTTCTAAAGCCCATTAAGCCACCTAGTTTTTGAATGGTTGCAAGAAACTTTGGATTATTGAATAGTGATTAATGAACAACTTTTGTGATTAACTTTTCATTTAAATTTTATCATAGGAGATGGTTGAAATGATGTTCAATTTATGACTGTTTTTAAAATTAGCAAGATTTTATTACAGGGATGAACTTAGAACCAAAACCGACCCAAACCGACCCAACCTGACTCAAACCGACCAGGTCGATTTTACTTAACACTGGGTCGGTTTTAATTTCTATGTCAGGTAACCCGACCAGGTCAGGTCGGTTGGAAAAATTGCAGTAAACCGACCCAACCTGACCCGTGAACAGCCCTAATATATAGCCATGACATGAAGAAACATGATTCTCATCATCTTTCTCTGTCAATACTTTTTCAACTTCCCACCATATATTGAGAGAGATTATCCACAACTCGACAACCTTTTTAATGGAAATGACCACTAGATTGGAACGATATCAACATACATTGCATGCTTGTACAGGAGTCAGAACTCTATCACCCAGTTAGATCCTTGGAGAGCAATTTCAACCCGAACCCCAAATGGGTTTCATTTTCAACCTCCTTGGGACTAGAAAAATCATAATCTTCTAATTGAAAGAATGAGAAAGAATTCTATCTTGTTGCTGTGGGAGTTAAAAATAATTAAGCAGATCTGCATAGGAGATTCTTGAGTAAGTCAACTTAGTTTTTTATTACTATAAAACTCGTGAGCCATGGAAAACAGATCAGTTAAGAACTGAAACATCTCGACAAGCATGAGAAAAGGAAGTCAAAGCGATTCTGGTGATAGTAACAACGATGAAATGATAGGTATACCCACAAAAAAGATTATGAAGATAAGATTCTAGGAATGTAATACAAGCTTCATGTTGTTAAGAGAAGTGGTAGAACAGTGCAGCTTTGATGGTGAGGTGAGATCCAGTCCACACCATCTAGAAAATCATCACTAGCTAGCTTACCTTAATGAACCCAAATTTGAGTTCTCTTGTGAATCAGAAAGGACCACGTAGCAGCTAAGTAGTAGAAATATAGAATGAGTGAATGACCTAGCATGTCGGCAGAAATTGAACCACTACAGAACTGAACTGAACAAAAGACTCGCTCTTTCTGCTACACGTGTGGGTATTTCATCAGGTTTTAATTTGCCCCATGTGAACTACCAAGAAGGGTAGGTTGAGTACTTGAGTTGGAGCAATCTGTGAAACAACTTCTCTTTCCCATCACTTGGTTGAGGTATAACCCAAAGCCACCTGATTGAAAAAAAAAACAACTCTTTTACAACTATGCAGAAAAGTAGACAATAGCAAAGGTACTGAACACAAAGAGTTCTGGGTGCCCACATCACCTTGACCTCTTATCCTTCTCAACAATTTCATGTTTCAAACCAGAAAAGTCGACCTGATAGGACTAGGGATTCATAAAATTAAGTACACTTGTAGTCTTAATTAGAATCAAATTAATATGGCTCAAAGTTGCTAGAGGATATAACAAAGTTGCTCATATTTTAGCTAAAAAGGCCCTTTCAAATCGATCCCTAGAATTTTATGACTGTTTGGGTGTATGTCTGCATTATTATTGAGGTGGTGGCATTCTTATGAGAGAGAAAGAGAGAGAGAGGCTAAGGTTGCAGGTCAATAATCACTATGACCCACCGTCCCTGCAAAACTGTCTACGATCTCCACATGAATAAACAAATTAATTAATAAAAGCTTATGTTAAATGAAAGAATTCCAAAAATATGAAACCCAGACAAATCTGTTATGTTCTATTCATATAAACAGAAGTCCA
This sequence comes from Nelumbo nucifera, assembly GCF_000365185.1. The sequence goes on from NW_010729182.1 coordinate 280,067, forward strand.
AAGTATAAGCTAGCTTTTATATGAATAGGGTAGGAGTTTGCTAGTCCAGTCTGACCCGGGAATCTTTCATGTGACATTCTATTAGGGCTCCATGTCTTCCCCTCCCTCAGAAAGAAAAAAAAAAGAATTGAACTTTAAATCAAAGAATTGAACTCATGTAGGTCTGCTTTATTATTGTTTAATAGTTTTCTTTTCTTTTTTTTTCCTATACACTAGAAGGGTATCTTTTTTTTTTTTTTAATTTTCTGATGAAAAAAAAAACAACTGTTGGCTTCCCTTTTGAAGGATGGATGCCCAGAAGAAAGAAGAATCTAGTTTAAGAGGGTTTCTACCTTATAATTGTGGTTTACCTAACTCAGAAAGTCATGTCACAAAGGTCAAATTTCATAGTGTTTGCAACTCAAGTGCTATCTCATGAACTCTACAAAACTGAAAACCCTTACTGTGACAATTCACAGTATACGTGTCCTGTTTTCTAACAATCAGATATGGAGGAGCTATATTTTAATATGCAAAGTATACAAGCTGAATTTTATAGGTTAGACCATGGAATGGTATGTCCCCAAAACAAAGATCAAGTACAGCTTTGAAACCATTTGAAAAGTGTAAAGGTCCCTAAAACATCTTGTATATGCAAAGTTTCAATTTGCACTTTGTTTTCACAGAGATCAAGTACAGCTTTGCAACTGTCGAACGGGGTTAGTACAAATATCTCCTTTAGGCTCAGCTTATGTATCAGTAAACCAGCCACCCACTCCAGTCCAAAACAGGTTTGTTTGCTATCAACACCAACTTCTTGGCCCATTGTTCTTTCTTGAAGTTTACAGCCAAGCTATTGTTTGCAATTAGCCTGAGTTTGTTTAATTATTGTGACTTTAACATTTAGAAGAACAAGCTATTGTTTGAATTTTAAAAAATATATATTTTGTGTAGAGCCATGGATCGGAAAACAATTCTACTTTGGGTGAAAATCATCTTCATACCTCTTATGATGCTTTGCCAGCAAACCCTGTAAGCCATCTCAACTTTATTTTTATTTTCATGTATTTATAATTTTTTGCATGAAAATAATATTCTATTTTCATTGTCTTTTATAGGAAACCCAACAACTTGGATTAGGAGCATCTCACGTACGTGAAACAAGTCAAGAGAGGGAAGGAGCATCTTATGCACATCAAACAAGTCGAGAAAATGGGAGGGGGAATGTGAAGGGGAAGAAGAAAGTTCTTTTTAGATGATGTATCTTTATTTTTTTTTTTTTTGGTTTTGAACATAAAACTATCAAATATTTTGTTGTAAAAAAGATTGTGTTGGGCTTAAAGATTATTGAAAATTTAATATTTAAGTTTATTTTTAATTTTTGCATTGTGTCTGAATGTAAATTCAAATTACATGTTAATAAAAAGTGTTATGACAGGTTGATAAAAGCCTTATTGGGTAAATTGCACAAATAGGTGATGGATGGTTATTAAACCATATAAAAAACTTTCGACGACGTTTAATTAATTGTCACCAAAAGCAAAGATTCACAATTCAGATAAATGTCACCGAAAGTGGGCTTTGACGACGTTTGCTTAATGCCACCAAATATATCACTTTTGGTGATGATTGATGTATCACTTTTGGTAACGTTTATAAAGGTCGCTGGATGTATCACTTTTGGTGATGTTTATAAATGTCGTCAAATGTATATTTTTAGTGACGTTTACAAACGTTGTGAAAACTCGTTGCTTGTATCGTAAAAACATTTGATTCGTGACATTTGTCAAACGTCGTCGATTGTGGTTTGGAAGCTTTAACAAATTCGTGATATGTGTGTGTGGCTGGAAGTGATGAGCTATAAGAGATGAGCAAAGAAACCACTTAGAAATGTTTTTTGAGCAAAGAAACAAATGGAACTTTTGAATAAGGCAGGAAGTGATGAGCAAAGAAACCACTTAGAAACGGTGTATGTGTGGCTGAACTGGTAATAGGATGGCACCCAAGAGGGACAAGAGTGAGGTTCTATCCATACCAATACAGAAGAGAACACTGTTTCATATAAGGATGCAACTCAGGTTTGCCCGAGTTACCATTCTACACTGCTTTATGTCAGGCCCATTCAAATTTTGATAAAAGCCCAATCCAAGCTATATGGACCCTTGGGAGGGTTAAAGTGGCTAGGCCCTTTTGCCATTTTGTTTAGTATTAGGGTATGGTCTTAACCTTTGACATTTTTTTCATACAAAGTGGTCATCCTCAGACTTTAACCCATATTCTTATGCTTGTCAGCTGAGATTTTACCATTACACCGAGTAATGATGGCCCCTCCGATGAAGAAGCCAATTGATGGCCTAAATGATCAGTGAATTATATTCCCAATGTGTGTGCCCCACTACCCCAAAGAATTATCAAGGATTTGATCATTTAGGCTGTGTTTGCCTGTTTGGTACTTACAGGTTAACCAAAAGATAGCAATAACTAAAAAATGCAATGCACATCCATCTGAGAAATAATTTGTCTTATACTAATTCTAATCTACCCTTTGAAAAAGAATCTACATATACTGGATTTGAGACATGTAACCCACCAATCCCCTTCTTTTTTTTTTCATTCTCTTTTCTATTGTTCTACTTATTTTTCAGGTGGATCTTCTAAGCAGCTGACACTGGCTTCTCATCTGGTGTATTGACAATGTTCTTCCAGAACCAGTGGTTTTGGAACAGAAAGCTTATCTCCTCTATTGGAACTTGCTTTGTTTCTGGTAGGAGAAAGTAAATGAAGCAGCTCATGACGACAATCAAGCACACGAACAGCAAGAAAATACCATAACGGAGGTGGCAGAGTGCCGCAAGGAAACACTGTGCAACCATAGCAGTGAAGAAGAGGTTTACACAGACAACCACACTCTGCCCAGCTGACCTTATCTCCAGTGGGAAGAGCTCACTTGGGACTAGCCAGCCCAGAGGGCCCCATGACCACCCATAAGCCAAAACAAACAAGCAAATCATGATCACAAGGATGACAGCATCCACTATTGGGAGGGTTACTCCATGGCCAAACTTCAGTGCTAGAACAATAGCCACCACCAGCTGCAACAACAGATGTTCCCAACTGATTCAGATTCAGCTCTTTATGTTAAATGCAGAGAATTAGGCAATGGAAAAAAGACAATTACATTACCATGGAGGATATCATTTGGATGCCAGCTTCCATGAAGAGAAACCGCCTGCCTCGCTTATCGACTTGATACATTGAGAAGAATGTTGCAATAACAAGTGCTCCACTGGTAATCATGGATGAATACAGAGCTGTGCCTGACCCCATGCCCAGGCTCTGAAAGATCACAGGAGCATAGAAGAGTATTGAATTCATTCCAGTAAGCTGCTGGAATGCTGGGATGCCTAGAGCTCCTATTATCAGTTGAGGGCGGTACTTTCGCTGGAGAAGGTTGTAGAAGGGGTTCTTTATGGCCCTTGCTGCCTCACTTGCATCTTTGAGATCCTCAAATTCAGCATCTACATTTGGGGTACCTCTAATTTTCTCCAAATTCCTTCTTCCTTCTTCTAATCTGCCTTGTTCTACAAGGCTGTTTGGGGTCTCAGGAAGGAAAATACCTCCAATGAACATCAGAACTGCTGGAACAGTAGCTAAACCAAGAGAGAGTCTCCATCCCCATGGATGGATTTTGTCAGTGAAGTAGTTTATGACATTTGCCACAAAAATCCCTAGGCAGGTAGTTAATTGGAACAGTTGGTTAACTGCTCCGCGGATCTTCGGCGGTGCTGTCTCTGAGAGGTAAAGGGGAACAGCCTATGACATGAAACATGAAACAAGAACCAAGTCAAGCTTCTGCAAAGAACTAATGAATACTACCACTAAAAATTCAATTCTGCTGAGAGTCGGTGGTTCACCTGGTTGCCAAATCCAATGCCTACACCAAGCAAAATTCGGCCTAAGATCAGCATTGAAATGTGAACAGCAAATGCATTTAAGATTGCTCCGATGAAGAAGCTGACAGAGCCACAGAGGATGCTTGCTCTCCTTCCCTTCACTCTGGTCACCCATGAAGCCCCAAAGGTTGATACAAGACCAGCAAAGTAGAGAGAGGATGTGAACAGTGTGAGAATCTGGTTGTCATATTTGCAGTAATCAGTTTCCTTGAGATGTGCTTGCTTCCTTCTGTACACGTTTGGGAAGAATTTCTTCAAGAAGTCATCCATGGAAGTTACCCCACCTGAATCAAATCACATTCATTTTGTAAATAACACCTGATTCATTTGGGGGGAGTGGTAGTGAAGTAGAAATATACTGTTATTTGATTCATTCCTTATTGCTGTTTAGCACCAACATTCTAACTGGGAAAATTATCTTAATTCGACCCATTCTCTCTACTGAAGTTGCAGAACTGATAATAAATTCATAATACACTCATCTAAATAATCTCCACAAAAAAACAACAAATTGTGAAGAAAAAATATGATATGAACTTGACATAACAAGCGGAAATCAAACAACCCAGATCAAATAACTTGCTAGAATAAGAAGACAAAAATCAAGCATCCCACGATTTGAAATCTGCTCTTTTTGTTTATTAATTCAACCAACCTGACCATAAAATTTTCCACAGAATCAATTTGCAATTGAAAGTCAGACATACCAGAAACACCAAGATCGTATCCAAAAAGAGACCCTCCAAGCGCTGCAATGAAACAGGCATAAACAAAAGCTTTGGTGATTTTGTAGTCATAAAACTGTGCCCTCTTTGCAGCTCCTGGGTCAACAAATGCACTCCCTGCCATTGCCGATGTACTTCAAGCTTTTTGTCAGAAAGATTTGCCTCTGATTCACACACAGAACCTCTTAAAGAAGGAAGAGAATTACTTGTTTAAGTTTCAGAGAAGAAAAGACGGCAGCTACTAATGAGATAATTATAAGACCACAGTCGGTCAACCCAGAGGCTAGAAGACCCACATGACAAAGAAACAATTTTTCAATAAGAAAATATTAAACAAATGACATAAAAAACTGATAGATTGAAAGTGATGCAGAAAAACAAAGGAAATTTATAGATTTGATATGGAAACAAGATCAATATTCTGTTAATTTTCCATATAAATTTGACTGATTGCTTTGGTCCCCACCTCTGGGATGCTTCAAACAAACAATCTTGCCGAGAAAATAGCAGTTTAATTTATCTTTTAATCCTTATCAAGAATCAATGTACGTTATACTAAATAAAATCCAAATCACGCCTAAAATATCTCTCCTCCTTGGGAGGAGAGATTCTAGGTTGGTTGGAGCCAATTTTTATGGGGTTTGTTTTCTGGTAATATATCTAGATTACAGCGATCTTTTTGTTTTGGGGATAAAGAAATAAAACGCATGGTTAGTAGTGCATAGGCCGGGCACACGTTAGCTAACATTCAGGCGGAAAAAAAAATCTAGATACTGTTTGGATAAGCTTTTGTGTTGTAGAAAGCAATTAAATTGAGCCATAAAAAATGTTTCGGGCCTTGGGTAAGAAGTGCTTTTAAAAAACATTATAAGATGAAAGCCAGAAACAGCTTTAAGCCCCCATAGCAGAAGGTCTATTTAGGAGGGCTTTCAGGCAGTGGCTTCTGACTTTACAATATGGCCCCGCACTGTTTGGTGGAAAATCTTGAAGTCAAATTCACTGTCATTCAGCCAAAAAGTTCGACTTTAGTTTATGTTTGATTTGAAGGAAAATGTAGGGAAAGGAAGGGAAAGGAAGAAAAATCTTTACAGACTTTGTATAGGTTCTGTCTTTCCCTTCTTTACCTTACCTTTTTCTTCAAACCAAACATAACCTTATGGCAATGTTTTAAAAACCAATTTGGAATCGGAATCACTTTGGCATCAGTTTTTGGTTTAGCAGTTGGACCATCCCATTCGAGTGGACGATCCATTCTAAATAAATAAAAAAATAAATAATTAAAATAAAAATATGGCCAAAAAACATTGTCTAGGTCAAACGGGTCGATGGTTCAGAACTGATTGCTTAAACGATTAAAAGAATCTTGTTTTAGAGCCTATTTGGAAGTGGGAGGGCTTCTGCATTGACTGAGTGGCTTTCAGAGAAGCTATCAAAACTAGCTTGGGGGTATTCTTTTTCTGGATTTTGAGAGGGGGGAAAGTTGGTCAATGGGATTTTGATTTTCATTGATCAAAAATCCCTTCTTTTTTTAGATTTATGTGGGGAGATTAGGGAAAATTTATTTTCCAGGTAAGTGATACCCATCTCCTAGGTGGATAAATAACTTTTCCATCATAGGGGAAAATTGCCAATACTTTAATGAGACAAAAGCACCCCTTATAATAATAAATTTTTATAGCTAAAATGATCATTATCTTATTTACAAGGCAAATAAAAGAATATGGATAAATGCATTACCCATCCCAAAAAAAACTTACCGGAATAAATGCATTTATCCGAATAAATAACTTCCCAAAAAAAGGGGGCTTAACCTTTTCCGTTATCACAAACAATGGGATCCCATTTATCTATTTTGCAAAGAAGTTGAATACAGGGAATTGGGTCAATAAATGTTATCCAAGAAAATGTAAGATGTAGGGTGTGACGTGGCAATGTTTCAGTTTGACTTGCTTGCCCAAATGAATGGGCCACAAACAAATATCCAATTACTATTTGGTTGGCGCCCATTATGTCTTCTGGTTCTACTTTCAACTTGGTGGGCCCCCACTTGCCCACTTGACTTTAGTCCTCCATAGATGGGAGACGATTTATTGGACCCTGAATCCATCATCACTTTGTTAGTGTATTAAAAACAAGACGGTATATTCAATGCAGATTTTGACGTTTTATGTATTAGCCGAGACCCGTGCCATGGACGGGAAAGCCTAATACCATTTTGAAGGATGAAATTTTAAACAAATGATATACTGAGTTGAGAGAAGCATAATTAAAATTTTATATTTTATTTTTCAATAAAAATCAATCAATAAATTAATTAATTAATTATCTTTTATTTTGAAATATAAATTAGTCATAATTTTCTGAGAATTTAATAATTATCAGAAAACATATAATAATTTTTAATATAAATTAAGTAATAACTTTCCTAAATTATAATAATTTATCTTTTATTTTTAATAAAAATAATTCAACAAATTAATTATCTTTTATTTTCTAATATAAATTAAATAAAAGCTTTCTGAATATGTGGAAATTAATATTCTAGAAGTGTAATATTTTCAATAATTACTATCCTATATTACACTATTTATTTTCCAAAAAAAAAATTTCAACATAAATTAGTTAATTAATTTTCCAACAATGTAATATTTTTTTTGCAGTTTTAGTGATTTATCTTTTAGTTTCCAATAAAAATTAATCAATTAATTAGTTATCTTTTATTTTCCAATGTAACTAAATCAATAACATTCGTAATATGCAATAAGTCTCATTATAAATTAATTAATAATTAATAATTTTCAATGTAATAAATATTTTCTAAATTACACAAATTTATCTTTTACATTTCAATAAAAAATAATCAATTAATGTTTTTTTCGAAATGTATTAATTATCAAAAAATGTACTAACTTTTCATATAAATTAAGTAATAATTTTCCTAAAATATAATAATTTATCATTTATTTTCCAATGAAATTTTCTATCAAAAGTTTTCTGAATATGTCATTATTAGTTTTCCAAAAAATTTTAATCAATTTATCCATTAATTTCCAATAAAAATTAATCAACAAATTAATCATCTTGTAATTTCCAATATAAATTAATCAATAATTTTCTAAAAGTAATAATTTTCAAGAATGGTTTCCCAAAATGTAATTTTCGATTAAATTATTTAATTAATATTTTGAAAATGTAGTAGTTTTTAATAATTTTTTAGAAAAGTTAATTAGTTATATTTTATTTTCCAATAAACATTAATCAATAACTTAGTCAAAAAAATAATTTTCTAAAACTGTAAAAAATTTCAATAATTATTTTCCTAAATTACACTATTTATTTTCCAAAATGTAATTTACAATATAAATTAGTTAATTAATTTTATAAAAATGTAATAAATTTTAATAATTTTCTAAAACTAAATAATTTATATTTTATTTTTCCAATAAAAATTAATCAATAAATTAATTATCTTTTATTTTCCAAAATAAATTAATCAGTAATGTTCTAAACATGTAATAATTTATCTTTTATTTTCCAATAAAAATTAATTAATAAATTAATCAAAGATTAATTATCTTTTATTTTCCAATTTAAATTAATCAATAGTTTTCTGAATATGTAATACATAATTTTCTGAAAACGTAATAATTTTCAATAATAAATTTAATAATTTATCTTACTTTACCAATAAACATTAATCAACAAATTAGTTATCTTTTATTTCCAATATACATCAATCAATAATTTTCTAAAAATTTAATAATTTACTTTAATTTTCAAATAAAAACTAATCAAAATTATATATCTTTTATTTTCTGAAACTCGATAATTTTACATAATTATTTCGAAATTGCACTAATTTGTCTTTTATTTTCGAGTATAAATTAATTAATATTTTTTTCTGAAAACGAAATAACTTTATCTTTTGTTTTATATAGTTATTTTAATAATTATTACATTAATTATTAATTATAATTAAAAAAACCATAGCTTACAAAAACAGGGTCGAATCCAAGTCGCAATATCCAAAATCCGACTCGGATTCTGACCCATTTTCACTACAATGGCCACTCGACTCGAGGTAGCGACCACAATAGCGAAAACAGGGTATCTTTTGTTGGGATTTTTCCCACCGGAAAACAATTATCGGTCAATGGAACTATGCCGGCAAACTGTATTTTTGTAAAAATCGACACACAGCGGCCAATGGTTGTATTACTGACCCAACTACAATCTCTGTTTCCGGCAGCCAATGTTTATGTATAAACCGACGCCGACGGTTTTTGACGGCATAAAAACAGGAAGCTCGTCGGAATGACACCGACGTCCATTAAACCGACCCATTTGGTCGCCAATGGCTGGTGATTTTCAAAGGAATGGAAGTAAGATACTCCCCTGTTTCAGAAAAAAAGGGCGGTTTTAATTGCGAATAAACAGGTTTCTCACTGGAATGAGGTTTTTAAAGAACACTTGAACGGAACGATGATTTTCCCCACTAGGCCGCCAATGGTCGATGTTTTTAAAGAACACGTTACGAATAGGTTCCAAACAAGCGGCAGGTTTCAATCGTGGTAAATAAATCGGAAAACATATCTGGGAGGCGATGTAGAAGAAGTCAGTGCTTGAAAGTAGTCCTCCACCCGTCTCTGAATCTCCATGATGAACTGCATAAAGCTCTGAGTCAGACTATTTATGTCTACGATCGACAAAGAGTTTTTGAAAATACAAACTACGATCAGGAGTCATTTTTGAGACGGTTTCAAACACTGTTATCCGGTAATCAGGATTAGATGGCAACCCAATTCAACCCAAAGCACTGCCTTACAATCAATCACCCACCTTTCTCTGAATCAAAGACCTTTACTATCGTACTGTTCTGTTGAGTGCTCATTGTGTGGATGAATTCACGTATCCCACATCGGAACCATATAGTCTTAACACGTCCTTCTTTAGTAGTATTACCAGGAAAGTAAACGAGCGGTGATTAAACTTAGCGCGTTTGTGGGATCGGGTTCCCACCTTATCCTGATTCAAGGATTAATTAAGCGCTCATGAGCTCAATTAACTTTTACTTTTTGGGCAATACCTTATTATCCTGCCAATTCAGTCTTTGAAAGTTGAAACCACACTTGATTAGTAATTTGAAAATACAAAACCACTTAAAGAAACGTTGGCATGTTTACCTGGCAATTGGGTTGGGCGGGTCGGGGTCGGGTTGGGTTAAAGAAGTTGAAACCACCTTTACTATCGTACTGTTTTGTTCAGTGCTCATTAAAATACAAAACCACTTAAAGAAACGTTGGCATGTTTACCTGGCAATTGGGTTGGCGGGTCGGGAAAGTTGAAACCACACTTGATTAGTAATTTGAAAATACAAAACCACTTAAAGAAACGTTGGGTTGGGTGAATCGGCTTCGGGTTGGGTCAAAGAACTTGAAACCACCTTTACTATCGTACTGTTTTGTTGAGTGCTCATTGTGTGGATGAATTCACGCATCCCACATCGGATCTATACAGTCTTAACATGTCCTTCTTTAGTTGTATTACCAGGCAAATACACGAGCGGTGATTAAACTAGGCGCGTTTGTGGGATCGGGTTCCCAATTTATCCTGATTCAAGGATTAATTAAGCGCTCATGAGCTCGATTAACTTTTACTTTTTGGGCAATACTTTGTTATCCTGGCAATACTTCATTAGTAATTTGAAAATACATAACCACTGAAACGTTGGCATGTTTACCTGGCAATTGGGTTGGGTGGGTCGGGTTCGGGTTGGGTCAAAGACGTTGCGGGTTGGTTTCATGGTTGAAATTCGGGTTGGGTCAGCAAATGCTATAACTAGGGGTGCAACTTGGGTGGCTTCTGCCTGGGCTCAAACCGGCCCAAATCGGAATTTTACATGGGTTGAGCTCAGGCCTACTCCTTAGGTATATATATTTGCATAAATACATAAACATATGTATATATATATTTGTATAAATACACATATATATAATTTTAGAGTGGATTCATTGACCAACCTGAGCCCCACCCTGGCCCGAGCCCAATTCGAATGCATCAAATTACAGGGTGATTTGGGCTTGGGTTGGAAAAATCGGGCTTAACCTCGGGCTCGGTTCTTAAGACAAAATTTTAGGGTTTGGGCATAGGTTGACCATAAACCCAGCCCAACCCGCCCAACTTGCACCCCTAGGCATAACCTAATTCTAAGTGTTCAGGTTAGGGTTGACCCACACATCAATTTGAGTCATCCCTAAAAATAACAAAAAATTATAAAATAAAGAAAAAATGCATGAAAATGTCAAAATTAAAGGAATTAACTTTAAAATTCCAAACATAAAATAAAAGAATTTTTAGACTGCACTCCACCTCAGAATTCTGATTTGAATTGCAGACCAACAACAATTCAAAATTATAAATAGCTCTACCTATAACACCCATACCTGCCCGTGAATTGGCATCAATTCCGAGTGGCACCTACCCCCCAATTATAAGATGGAATTAGGATCCCTGAGATGGACTGAACAGTAAAAACCCCTAAAATAAAAAACTTGAACATTCAACAATTCAAAGAATGAAGACTAAATAGTAAAGATGAAACAAAAAAAGACTAAAAATACATAAATAGTCCTAATTAGACCTAACAATCAGATCAGCCGGTTAATCCATGACCCAATCCAACCCAATCCAATGAACAACACCAGAACTTTTATTGGGAGCCCCTCATCTTAAACTACCCATTCTTAGAGTGGGAAATTTCACTGATCCCACTTCACACCGTTGGATACCATCCAGACTTACTGAGCATTTTGATGCTTCTTATCAGTCACTAATTACGCCCATTCCTCTTCGGGAGTTTTCTCACGAGACTGAAGATCTTCTAGTTTGGACAGGTGCCCAACATGGTTGTTTAACCTCAGCTGAATATGAATGGGTAGTTTTTTCTAGGTCAAGTCCATTGGGTTATTTTTAAATTTAGGTAGCTAAAAATGAGATCCTAAAAAAATGCAATCACCCATGTCACCAGGTCTCCAACTAAATTAGTATTCAACAACATGGTTGAAAAAAAAAAAACATGCTGATTTTGTTTTTAAAAACAAAATGAATTGTCACATTTAGGGTGCGTTTGTTTTTAGTGTAAAACTTTATGAATAAAAATACATCGATTGAAAAGTGAATTAATCGGTTTAAATATAGCGAACCGTTGAAGTAAATAAAGGTATAGCCATTGTGTGTAAAAAATTACAAAATTACATCAATATAATCGATGTATTCTTTTATATCGGATCATTGATGCAAAACTCCACCTTGATGGAGTTTACATCGATTTTCAATGTATAACTTACACTGAAAACAAACATCAGTAAAAACCAAACAGGATGTAAAACTTACCATGGTTCTTATTTACACAAAAAACAAACGCAGCCTTAATAAAAACAATGTGTTTTCAAAAATAAAACCAACTATGTTGTGAAACCCTCCCTAAGTCAATATTTTTTATCGAAGGTGGTTTAGGGTTAGACCAACCGGTATTATGACTCAGTGGCAATAGAACAATCTGACCGGCCAATTTAAGGACGGATTGAAAAAAATAGTCGTCTCATGCGGATTGAACCTACCATACCCATCAATGATGAAACTGGAAGTGCACCTTTATAAAAGAACTTCTGACCCATTTAATTGTTAATGGATTTTACAAATTTTCAGGGAAGATTTAAGGCTACAATGAGGACAAACCCCCTATACAGAGACCAGATCTGCTCCTCACAAATGGCGCCTCACACTCACTTCACTGGCACATCCCACCGTACATTGAAAATATCTCCCATACTTATGTGTTATTATTTATGAGAAATGTTTTTAATGTACAGTGGGATGTGCCTGTGAGGTCAATGTGAGGTGCCCTGATTGAGGAGCAGATTCGGTCTCCCTATCACATTATCAAAACATACATTTGACCCATGACCCACTAAGAAATGGAGGAGGCAGTCGAGGTGCCATCACCTGGTGGCCATGCCAATAATATAGGTATTCCGACCTGAACAAGTTGGTGTCTTTGAGAATGTGAATGAAACACGAGTTCACATTTGGACCCCACAATGTCCTACAGCACATCCCCGCCGTGTTTTGGGAACATCTCCCAATGATAATACTAGAACCGATGATGCCATCATCAGAAAATGTTCCCAATACACAGTAGGAATGTGCTGTGGGACGTTGTGGGGCGCCCCCTTGTGGGACGCAGATCTGAACTCATGAAACGCCTAACTACAGCGCTCACACCATTAAATGTTCCAGCGCCCTCTTAATCCGCTTATAAGGGCAAGGGGTCCTCCACAGAGGCGGAGTTAGGATTTTCAAGGCATAAGGGGGTCATGGCTCCCCTCTAGCTACCACCCCCTTACTCTGCCCCTGGTCGCCCACATGCATCTCACTACTATGTACCAGCTAGTAGTTGCAAGAGATAACAGAGTTGTGATATTCGAGCTCGTTTCTGTCAGTGCAAGTCCATGCCCACACCGTTCAAACAGCCTCCTACAGCCTTGCATTGGGAATAGAGACGTTGAGGGTGGAATAAGGAAGAAGGGAATGGGGTAGGGTTTATCGGGTGGGTGTTATAAGAGTTACCAAAATTACAGTAATGCCCTTAGTTTCATGTGTGACAAAGTCACACAGGTTTGCTATTTTAAGTTTAACGTGGCAAGAATTGCATACAACGAGAATCACTGATTCTCAGAAGTGTCATTTTTCAATAGAATCACTCCCGGGGAGCAATGCCAAATGGGGCCTTAATTTCTCGTGTCTATTCGGTTCAGAAGGGAATCAGAATCAGAATTGAAATTTTCTGAAATGGGATTATCATTCCCAGTTGGAGGGAGAAGGAATGATTAGTCATTCTGAAATGTTATTCCACCAAAAATGGGAATCGAATTAAGATTCCGTTCAACCAAATAATTGAAAGTGAAATGGGCCATTCTAATTCCAATGCCAGACCCCGATTCCCACAAACTAAATTTTCCAAGTAATAATAGGTGATGTTGCGCAATTCGGGCACTCCTAGTTAGCTGTTGACTGGCTCCTACCTGGCAACGGACGGCACTTAAGAAGAAGACGATGAAGAATTCCCGGGGGACTTGCCCGGTGGGAATAGTGAAGAGTGTAAAAACGGCTAAGAGTGTAGGTCACGCTAGATCACTGAGTTAGCTCGAGAGCAAGTAAGTTCAAGATAAGATCTTAGATGTTCGAGAGAAAGAGAGCTTTCCTTCAACTAGGGGACTCTTATATAGGTGTTCTTGTCAAATCCGGCATAACCGCCACTGGGCTTCTATCGCAGCTGTTATCTGCCAGGACTGCGCAGGTAACCGTTGCAGGGTACTACCCAATCGGGTGAGTGACACATCCCGAGAGGACAGGCCATCTGTCGAGACACGTGGGTGCAGTCTATCGAATTGGCAGGGACTGCATTGTCGGTCAGGAGACGTGGCGCAATCTGACGGGTACGGTCTTGTCAGATAGAAGCTTCCTGAAAGCATCGCGTCGCTTAGTCGTGAGCTATCCTGTCGCGAGCTCCTAGGGGTACTTCGGGGTAACCCTTACCAAGGTTGTCTTTGGGACAGTTTTTCTGCCTAAGTGTTGGAGCGAGCTGGTTATCCTAGCTCGCGAGCTAGGATAGACTTGTCTTGGAGTATTCCCTTTCAGTAACTCAGGGGACCTCGAGCTCGCGTTGTAGCGATCTCCCCCTATAGCGAGCTATGGTGTAGCGAGCTGCCCTGTGGGCTGGTTACTTAGTCGCGGTCAGGCTGTGGTGCTGCGTTGTTGCTCGTGCTGAGTCATGTCTACGTGTCGTCATCTCAAGGGGTTGGGTCAAATCATCCTCCATCAATTGCCCCCCACTCCTCGGGCTAAGTATGCCACCTTAGCGTGAAGAGTTCATGAAGTGTGACGGGTGGATTTGACTGAAGTTCAAACTTGATTGACTACTCACATTAAATGTGTGCGCAGAAGTCAGGGGATTTCTGACATTTCAAATGCCAAGAAACGCGCCGAAGCGGCTCTTAACTCCTGATGTCGTGCAGCCGTCATTACCTCAATCACTGGAGACGTGCAGCCAGTCATATTTCGGTTTCAGAAGACATGCGGTTAGCTTGACTACGAACCGTCAGATCTGTCTCAATCTGGGCCGTTGATCTGGGGGCACAGTGGCTATAAATAGGAGGGCCCCTAGGCCTCATTTTCTTTCACGCTAACTTGTTGTCTTCGGATTCTGAGGTCGCGCATCCATCTAGTATGCCCGAGCTCTTCTCCTATTCACATTGTTTCATCTTTTCCGGTGAGTCTAATCATTCTGTCAATCATGTCTGGGTATCCGTACCATGTCTCCTCCCAGGATAGTAATCAAGATGACACCCCCTCAAGCTCAGGGAGAGCTTGGGAGCAGGTTCCGGAGGCTCGGGAGGCCTCCGTCGAAGTGGCTTCTACTTCTCGGGGCAGAGAGCCCGACACCTTCGGTCCCTCCACTATGACGATGGAGAGACTTAGGTCTCTAGTTCACTACTTTAACCTTCCCGGGGACCTTATCTACGGTCTCCCCTCTGGTAACTTTCCCTGGGAGCATGGTCCCAATGACATAGTGATTTTCCAGGAACAGCTCGAGGCTAGCCTGCGTCTTCCTCTGCACCCTCTAATAGTGGAGGTGTTGAATCATTTCAACATCACCATTGACCAGCTCCATCCCAACGCCATCTGGAATGTAGTTAGGACTATTTCTCTGTGCTATGAGTATTGTCTTCCCCTTGATCTTGATATCTTTTCTTCCATTCTCTACATCAAGAATGCTACTCCCGGAGCGCCTCTAGAAAGGCATTCCTACTACTTTTTCTCCCCTCTGCAGCTTCAAGCTCTTGCACGAGCTATCGAATAGGTTCCCGGCCTAGAAGCGGGATTATTTTGTGGTCCGTAACCCCGAGGGGTGGCCCTTCCCAACTTCTTGAAGGGCTTCCATCTAGGATTTTGAGGTTGAGTTGGACCCTAAAACTTGGAAAACGCTATAGTCCTAGGCAGCACTAGGCCTTCACTCTTCGGACTACTTGACCAAGGAAAGCTCGCGCAGGCTGGTCTGAGTCCGGGTATATATATATATTTACTGGACTAATACCTTGTGGTTTTTTTGGCAGCCATCATGTCTGGTGTTGACGCGCGCCGCCTTCTTTCCAGCAACCATAAGCGTAAGGCGAAGATGTCGCATCCTGACCGAACTTTCACTTTTGGGGGCACTGAGTTCGAGTCTGCTGAGCCAGACTTTGTCTCTCCACTGCCTTAGGCTCCACCGGTCCCATCTGAAGGAGGTGCCGGGGAAGGTGGCCCCGAGGAGAGCGAGCTCCCGAGGCCAGGGTTGTTTCCTCCTAGGCCATCCCGTCGATTCCCCTACCCACAGTTCCCGGTTGGGAACTGGGAGGGTGTCAATGACTACATCGTGGCTGGGCGGAAGAGCCGAAGGGAAATCTGCCACGAGGAGGTCGCTAGGTGGGGGGAGATGGAGCCCAAGGCACTCACCACGTTTGCCACCTCTCACTGTATTGGTGGTAAGTGGTCTTTTCTTTTTCTTCTCGTTCTTTCCTTTCTTTTCCTATTTTCTGACCTTAGTCTCTTGTTGGCAGGTGAACACCGCCATCCACACCATGGCCCTCCAGACCAACATCCACTCCAGCGACGCTCGCAATCAGAGGGCCAACGTCCAAAAGCTTCAGCGCGAGCTCGACCAGGCCCGAGGTGAGATCCTTCAGGCTCGCAAGGGGAGCGAGGCCCAAGAGTTGCTTGCCCGTGACCAGGAGGTCCAGATCGCCAAGCTTTCTGAGGAGAGCACGCGCTACAGGGAGGAGTCGTCGAGGGTGGCAGCAGAGAGGGAGCTCCTTCGCCAGCAGGTTCGAGACTTGAAGTCTACACTTCTGGACCGAACTCGGAATTTCGATGCCATGGTGGAGGTCGAGCGAGCTAAGGCAGTCTGGGACTTCAAGGACTCCCAGGAGTATCACGACCTCCAAGTGGAGTATGGCTCGAGCTTGCTCCGGATTCAAGATCTGCCACTGGTTGGTCCAAAATAAGTTCTCTGGGCTCAACCTCGATGGCATCACAATGAAGAGCTTGGCTCCCGAGACAGCGGACCAAGCGGAGGAGGAGGAGCCTGACTCCCCGAAGGACGAGGACGAGGTGGAGGAAGTGGACCCTTGAGGCTGGCGGCTCTTCTGATTTTCTGTCCTTCTGATTGACTTCTGGTGGTTCCCGGGTGCCAAAACCCGGTTTTCAAAAATCTTCTTCTTACGTAGTTGTGCCCTTTTTTACTTCTTGTTGAACTTTCCTGAGCTTTTTTAGCTCTGTTTTTATTTATGCACTAGTAATGAAATTTTTCCTTTTTCCGCTAAGTATGGTGTGCTCTTTCATTTTTTGCCAAAGCGATCTCATCACTCGAGTTGTTAGAGCTACATACCCGAAATAGGATTTTTCGGTAATTATTACCCCGAGCTATCCCTTAGTGTTTTGAGGCGTTTTTATAGTATACCGCAAAGTAGTTACCGTGTATGCCCGAACTGTATGTTTGTAGGTTGTACATTATCTGGTCCAACCGATGTATTGAGACAAGCTATCCTTCGAAGGGTTCAGACTCGAGCTGCTTACGCCTCTGATACTTCATACTTTGCCTTCGTCAGCGAAGCGGCTAAGTCTTTCATCGTGCTGAGGTCTTGGTTAGCTCGGTGTTCTAGCCCTTAGGCTGAGGGGGTGACTTATAGTCTGCCCTTGGAGTTTGCCCATGCCATGGAGGTGACTGGGTCTTATTGCACCGAGGTCATGTTAGCTCGGAATTTTGGCCCTTAGGCTCTAAGAGTGACTCATGGTCTACTCAGTAGTTCACCCATGCCATAGAGGCGACTGGGTCTTATTGCGCCAAGGTCATGTTAGCTCGGAATTTTAGCCCTTAGGCTCTGAGAGTGACTCGTGGTCTACTCAGTAGTTACACGTAATACTGCCTTAAGTTGACAATATTCCATGTCCGAGGTACTTGTTTCCCTTCAAGGGTTTTGAGCTCGTATGTTCCTTCCCCGAGCACCCGTTTCACTCGGTAGGGTCCTTCCCAATTCGATCTGAGCTTGCCAACGCCGGGCTCAGGTACCATAACTCTACGAAGGACCAGGTCGCCGATGCGGAGGTTCCGCTTCTTGACCCTAGCGTTATAGTACCGAGCTACTCTTTCCTGGTAAGCTGTGGTCCTAATATACGCGAGGTCCCTTACCTCATCGAGTAGGTCGAGGTTGGTACGTAGCTCGTCTTCATTTGCCTTGTCGTCATATGCTTCCAGTCATAGCGAGGGAACCTCGATCTCAGCTGGGATGACTGTCTCGGTGTCGTAGGTAAGGTTAAAGGGAGTCTCTCCTGTGGCGATCTTCTCTATGGTTCAGTAAGCCCATAGAACACTGTGCGACCGAAGTGAAGTTCTGTCGGACAGGCCCTCATGAGTGTCGCGAAGTACGACCTCGGCTTTGGAAGGTCACAATCAGCGCAGGTAGGGGAACGTGTCGGATCTTCGGTACAACCGTTCGTCTATCATGACGTATTTGGCCGCCTGACCCTCTACCCTTCTGGCGGCATTGTGATATGCAGGGAGGGTCCCGTGTAGTAGGAAGCTCGCAAGCAGGTCAATCCAGCTCGGCTCTGCTTGAACGACAGGAGCGACCTCCTCTGCCCCCCCGAGAATTCTAGGTCGAGGCAGGTTCTCTATGTACACAGTTCTCATGGTGTTATCACTGGTGCTAGCTAACCGAGACAGGGTGTCGGCCTCAGCGTTCTCTGACCTCAGGACTTGCCTTATGAAGTGTGACTGGAAATCGAGCAGAGCCTCTCTTACTTTGGCTAAGTAGGCAATCATAGTCGGTTCACGAGCTTCGTATTCTCTTGTGACCTGATTGACCACGAGCTGGGAATCACTGCAGATGATAATGTGTTTGGCTTTCATTTCTTTGGCTAGGGCTAGCCCAGCTATAAACGCTTTGTACTCTACTTCATTGTTGGATGCTGTGAACTCGAAGCGTAGCACGTACTCGAATTTCGTGCCACTTGGACCGTGTAGAACTATTCCGGCTTCGCTACCTTGCTGGTTCGAGGAGCCATCTACGTGAAGGATCTAGGGCTCCTCATCCCAGTTCGCGCTTGGCCTAACTAGGAGAGATGCCGCATTAGCTACTACCTCACGGTGCTCGGACTCAACTGGCTTGGGAGCCCCGAGCTCGCCCGAACTGGGGGCCTTGTGCTCAATCGGCCTGAGGATTTCGGAGCTAAAAGTGCACTCCGCGACGAAGTCTGCTAAGGCTTGGGCCTTAATAGCAGTTCATGGCTTGTATTGGAGATCATACTCACTGAGCTCAACAGTCCACTTCATCAATCGACCAGAGACCTCGGGCTTGAGTAGGACTTGCCTCAGAGGTTTGTTGGTGAGGATGATAACAGTATGAGCTTGAAAGTATGGACGGAGCTTTCGGGCTGCAATAACCAGTGCATACGCCAGTTTTTCTATCTCTGGATATCTTGTCTCTGCTCCCTGCAACACTTTACTAACATAGTAGATAGGTCGCTGGACCCGATCTACTTCTTTTATGCGTACCGAGCTGACCACTTCATCGCTTGCCGAGAGGTACAGCTCTAAAACATCGCCCTTTTCGGGCTGGGTTAAGACCGGTATGCTAGCGAGGTACTTTTTGAGCTCGTCAAACACGAGCTGACAATCTTGGATCCATTCAAACCCTTTGCTTTTAATTGCTTTAAAGAAAGGTAGGCAGCGATCTGCCAACTTGGACATGAAGCGACTCAAAGCGGCTATTCGGCCATTCAGCCTCTGAACCTCCTTCACTTTTCGGGGTGGTCTCATATCTAGGATGACCTTTATTTTGTCCGGGTTGGCTTCAATGCCGCACCGGTTAACAATGTATCCCAGGAATTTACCCGAGGTGACGCCAAAGACACACTTATTTGGGTTCAACTTCATATTAAATCTACGCAGAATTTCAAAGACTAAATGCAAGTCTTGTATTAAGTCGCATGAAAACTGGGTTTTGATGACCATGTTGTCTACATAACATTCTACTTTTTGGCCAATCAATGACTCAAACAGTTTATTTACAAGTCTTTGAAAGGTTGCCCCGGCATTTTTTAGCCCAAAGGGCATGACCTTGTAGTAGTACAGGCTAAGCTCGGTTGTGAAGGCAATCTTTTCTTCATCTGCCGGGTCCATCCTGATTTGGTTGTAGCCCGAATAGGCGTCTAGAGAGCTCAACAACTCATGCCCCGAGGTCGCGTCCACCAGACGGTCGATCCTAGGGAGTGGGAAGCAGTCCTTTGGGCAAGCTCGGTTCAGGTCGATGTAGTTGATGCACATGTGTCATTTACCGTTAGCCTTTTTCACCAGAACGAGGTTGGCCACCCAACTCGAGTAATGGACTTTCCTGATAAAATCAGCTGTAAGGAGCTTCCCGACCTCCTCATCGACTGCCCTCCATCGCTCTGGGGCTAGGTTGCATTTCTTCTGTCGCAGACCATGCAAAAACATCTAAATTTTCAAACAAAAAGCGTACCAGTTTAGATCACAGAGGTTCCTCAATGGAAGCACCGATCTAGAGAGGCCGGGTTGGGTCCTCCGTCGAGGCTGGGATGGAGACGGTCTCTTTTGTGGGCGCAGCTTGCTCCTCGCTCTACTCCGTAGGTCGCTCCACCTCGAGGTCATCGGCCACCTTGGCTTTCCCTTTAAGGGTGGCGACGTAGCACTTACGAGACTCAAGCTGGTCACCTCGCGCTATCCCAATTCTGAAGTCTGTGGGGAACTTCATGGCCAAGAGTATGTGGACACCACAGCCCGTAAGGCATGGGTAATCAGCCGACCTACTATGGCGTTATACGAGGAGGGGGTTGCGACCACTAAGAAATCGTGGTTGAGCCTCACTATGCTAGGCCAAGTGCTGACTTCCACAGGTACTGTAATCCTTCCCAGGGGTCTGACTTCCTCTCTGCTGAAGCCTACCAGGGAAGTGTTCGCGGGTTTTAGGTCGCTCTCCTAGAGCTGCAGTTGGTCGAAGGTAGCTTTGAAGAGGATGTCCGCCGAGCTGCCTGAGTCGACGAGGACGCGCCTAACTTCGAAGTCATTGATCTTCACCTTTATGACGAGTGCGCCATCATGGGGATAATGGACCCCGCGCACATCATCTTCTGTGAAGAAGATGGGATCTTCCATCCTTGCCCGCTTTGGGGGGTTCTACTCTTCCCTGGCGGCTTCGCGAGCTGATGCGCGAGCTGCGGCTGAGGTGCAGCCCGCCACAATCGAGCCTCCAACTATGACGTGGATGGTCCACCGAACTGGTCTCTCTTCAGGGGGCTTCTTCTACGGCTGTTCCGCTTTCCTATTGGACTCGGGAGCATCCCTACTCTGCTCCCCTTGCCGACCTGCTTTATTATTATTATTATTATTACTTTGTACAAAATTTCTCAGATATCCGCGACAGATGACTTCTTCTATCTCGTCGCGGAGATTTTTACAACTTTTGGTGCTATGACCGTGGTCTTTATGAAAGCTACAATACAAATTTTTATTTCAAACATCAGGGTCCGCCTTTAGCCAAGGTGGCCACTTCACGTACGGGGCATCCTTGATCGCCATGAGGATCTCGGCCCGCTTTGCATTGAGGGGAGTGTAGTCCCTTTCTACTACTGGAGCCCGGAAAGGCTGATTTGGCTTTGCCCCCCGAGCTTGGTCCTTCTTCTTCCTGTTGTCTCCTTGAGATGGGGGCTCTGGTTCCCTCTTCCTTTTCTCAAGGGCCTGCTCGACCTTCTGGTTGATTTCTTCCTCTGTCCCTATGAACCGATCCGCGAGCGTGAGGAACTCGGTCACGCTCTTGGGCTGATTGAAAACTACGCGCCACTTGAACTCTTTGTGAGTAATACCTCGCTTGGCTGCAGTGAGGCGAACTGTAGGGTCCAAATCGAGTATCTGCAAACAAGCGTCGTTGAACCACTTGATGTAACTCCGAATGTACTCCCCTTCTTTTTGTACTATGCTGAGGAGGCTTTCCTGAGTTCTCGGGCACCTCTTGCTGGTGGCAAAGTGAGAGGTAAAAACTTGCATGAACTTATTGAACCAGGCGCGAGGTTACGGTACCATGTGCAGGCTACCCCTTTGAAGGTGGTGGAGAAGGCCACGCACATGCAGGATTCGCTGGCCCTTGCCAGGTGCATCTGGGACTACAAGGCGTCCACATGATCATTCGGATCGAAGGATCCATCATACTTGTCTAGTGGGGGGAGCTTGAAGTCCCTTAGCATGGGGATAACAAGGACTTCTAGAGACAGTGGGGAAGAAACTGAGAGGAGAGGGTAGCTTTCACTTCACTTGAGCTTGCCTCCTCTTTTCCTTTGAGCTCGGGAGAGACTCAGGTAGATGTTCGGTGAGCTCGTCGGTGCCTTCGTTGCTGCTTTGCCGGCTTGGTGTTAGTGCTTGATGCTTCAGTATCGTCGAGCTCGACGGGCTCGGACTGCTGGTGGTGGCTCTGAACCGAAGGGCCCTGCCTGTAGTCTACGGATAGGACCTCGAACGGGTTCTCTGCGAGCGGGAGCTCGAACTGCGAATTCTGGGGCAATGCGAGCTTGGTTGGCTGGAAGGCCCCCGACCTGCCCACAGGCTGCGAGGCGGGGGTGGCTGGCCTCTCCTTCCTACCATGGGAAGAGGCTTGGCTCTTGGCGGGATCCTGGGCTTGGGAGGCCTCTCCCCGGTGAGGTCGCTCGCTCCGCCGGGAGGGCTTGGTCTGCTTTGTGGCCGGGTGCCGAGGGGGAAGCGGCAGTTGGGCCTGAGGCAAGGAGGGGAACTACTGCTGGTACTAGTACTGGGAGACCTGATGTAGCACTTGTTTTTGGTAGAGTTGGAACTACTGAAATTGTTGCATTTGGGCTTGCATGGCTCGCATGCATTGCATTAAGTCTTCCACTAGGGACACAACCGAAGGTTCAGCAAAGGTTGCTCCCACTATGGAAGGGAGTGGAGCGATCGCGGGTGCCACTGTGAGAGGCACGTTCAGACTAGGAACTCTGTCCACGGAGAGGGGGATGGTGAACTGTCCAATACAAACAGTTCGAGAGCAAGTAGGTCGCGTGAAAAGTGTAAAAAAGTCTAAGATTGTAGGTCGCACTAGACCACTGAGTTAGCTCGAGAGCAAGTAAGTTCAAGATAAGATCTTAGATGTTCGAGAGAGAGAGAGAGCTTTCCTTCAACTAGGGGGCTCTTATATAGGCGTTCTTGTCAAATCGGGCATAACCGTCACTGGGCTTCTGTCGCAACCGTTATCTACCAGGGCTGCGCAGGTAACCGTTGCAGGGTACTACCCAATCGGGTGAGTGACACGTCCCGGGAGCTGGGATAGTTTTTCTGCCTAAGTGTTGGAGCGAGCTGGTTATCCTAGCTCGTGAGCTGGGATAGACTTGTCCTGGAGTATTCCCTTTCAGTAGCTCGGGTACCTCGAGCTTGCGTTGTAGAGAGCTCCCCCTATAGCGAGCTATGGTGTAGCAAGCTGCCCTGTGGACTGGTTGCTTAATCGCGGTCAGACTGTGATGTTGCATTATCGCTCATGCTGAGTCATATCCACATGTCGTCGTCTCAAGGGGTCAGGGCAAATCATCCTCCATCAATAGGTATAATGAATTCATCGTAGAACATATTATGCAATTGAGTGATATTATATACGTGTAGGAAGAATGAAATCAGTCTTATGCAATCAACGATCGATAAAAGCATGCATACGCCAAGAAACTCATATGAGTGGTCTAATAGAAGGTGGTCGCAGATTCTTAGAGTTGAGGTTAGAATAACAATTTTATTATTATTTTTAGTGCTTTTGGAAGCCTTAGGTTTGTCACTTTTCTTGTGACCTGATTTTGAGGATACATAGAACTCATTCATTTGGCATGGTTTTGGCCATTAATTGAGTTTTCCCAGCTAACTATCGAAATGAGAGAGAGATCGGATGTGGGCCACACTTTAATGAAAGAGAAAGGAGGTGGGAAGTAAAATAGTGTGATCCCCGTGAGAGAGAATCAAGAGGAATCGAAGGTGGTGTAAATTTTTACATCAATTCTTTAGATGCAAAATTTGCACTGTCATTGAGTGCAATTGAAGAAAAGGTGCAAATTTTGGATCAGGTGAAAGTGCAAATCATAACAAATAAACGGATGCAAAACTGAACTATGTGCAAAATTTATATCTGATTAAGATTTACACTGCAAACAAGCATAGCCTTCTAAACATAATTTTAAGGCTTTAAGCCAAAACTGATTAAAAAGTATTATACAATATTAAAACATCAATTGGATGTTGTAATTGAAGTTTGTCAAATGGTTTTGTCTAGAAGTCTAAAAATTCAAATAGGTTCCCTTTTGAGCTACATTCATAAATGGTTGAAACAAAGGATTAAAGTATCGGTATCGGGCATCGTATCGGATAATTCAGATACGGATACAGATACAAATATACTTTGGAAACACATTGATACGAATGAAAAAGATAGAAACACATGGATATGTTAGGAAAATACAAAACAAATTTCATAAATATATTACTAACACTAAATTTAAGATCAAAATAATCACAAAATATTATTTAAATACATAAAAAATGTAAATATTAAGGATATATATGAAAAAATATATTACAATTAATAAACTAGGATGCACATGTAAATATTAAGGATATATATGAAAAAATATATTACAATTAATAAACTAGGATGCACAATTTTATTTGCAGTGCATCAATCAAGAGTCCAAGATACTAAACATATGCACCTATTATATTTTAATTATTATATCAATTATTTTTATTTTACTATTTTAATTTTTTAACATTAAGAAAAGTCAACTAAATATTAAATTTTCAAGTGAAAATTAAAATATCAATTAATAATTTCTAAAATTATAATCTTAACTTAAAGTATATCAAATTTATTAAAATTTCTAAGATACATATCGTATAAAAATTCATAGTTTTTAATTACTAAAATCATTATTGCATTATTAATTTATATTTGTATTTCTATAAATTTTATGAAATAAAAAAAAATCATTTTTTGAAATAAATGTAGATTAGTGTATTTGATAGATTCAATTTAATATTATATTCTTCAATATTTTGTATATAATATTTTTATTTTTGTAAATAATAAATATGTTGTTATTACTTATTAATGTGAATTAAAATATTAGTTAATAACTAATAAAAGTATATAAAAATTTTAAGATTTATATCATGCGTAGATTTATAAATTTCAAATATTAAAATAATTATTGTATTATTAATATTCTATTTGTATAAATTCTTGATATTAAAAATCATCTTTTTATATAAATGTGGATTTGATACATTATGTATTCTATTAGTTTATAAAATACTATTCTTAAATATTTTTTTTAATTTTTAGTTAAAGTTGTTAAATATAAATATGTGTTTTTTATTTAAGTTGCATGTGAACACAAATGGTTAATAAAATTTATTTTATTTTACTTTATATCACGAATTGAAGCATGGCATAGTAGTTAGGTAGCACAACGAGTTCTAAAGACACATTAGATGACCCGAATTTGAATCACCTCATTCGTGTTTTTAAGGAAATTACTAATAGACGCAGCATGCGTTTTGTGCATATCGATCGATACAATGCGATACAGGTCGATACGCATCTGTATCCGTTCGGTACAACCAATTGATGGGATATGCTTGTATTTGTAGTGTATCTTATATCATTAGTAACCGATACAGATACGATATACCCCGTATCATATTTTGTATTGATATTTAAACCCTTGGTTGAAATATATAAAATTTAACTTATTTTACTAATGTGGCATCAATTGATTATAAGATTTGACATTTGAAAATTATACATATTTCCACTAAGTTTTGAGAGGTAGTGAGTTGTAAACCTTGCCAAGGCGAGGCAGAACTAAACCACCTTGCCTCAACTCTCTTGTACATATGTATGTAATCAGAGGCTTATGCCTCAAATTATACAATGTATGCCTTACTATCTTTATGCGAATTGGGCTACATAACCAAAAAAATTACAATATTTTCTCTCACACTACAAAAATTTTGGGTTTCGACAACATTACAAAAACATCATAAAAAATAGCGCATACATCACGAAAAACTTTCCATGATGTTTGCGTAAACATCGCACCTATAAAAGTCTCAAAAAGTTTCCATGATGTTCGTGTTCATTTTTGGCAACGTTTGCAAATGTCACCAAAGATTACACACATCGTTCCGATGCACTTTTGCCAACATTAATAAACATCACTATAGGTATATGTTGATCGCCACGACCATGGGGGCACATAAGGTGTTAAACAAATGCCACAGGAACGCCCTTGACGAATTCACAACTCAAAACACATGTGTGATGAACTCAAAGCCCGAAATGAGCTATGATGAGCTCAGAACCCGCTTAGACTTGCGGTGAGCTCAAAGCCCAAAATAAGCTACGATGAACTCAAAGCCATCACACACATGCGATGAGCTCAAGTTCATCACAGGTCAGGAACAAATAAAGAGACATGTGCTTCACTAATAACGTGCATGGCAGAACGTCCAATGGGATTAAAAAAGACACGTGAGATAAGTATTGGCATCACCCGCACCACATCAGTTTAAGAGACTCGCGAAAGGAAGTAGTACACATGTATTATGAGAATCCTCAGACAAAAGGAAACCCTGTCCTTGAAATTCAATCTATAGACCAAAGACTAGGTCGGACAGGAATCGGTCGACCAAGTCGACATTGAAATTCTCTCTAGAAAAGTGTATGAGTTCAAGTCTCATTTCGATCGCATGGAGCAGATGCAAAACAAAATGAGAAGCACCTTGAAGCTACTTCTTCAGAAGTCGTTTGAGCAGCCACCAACTACCCCTGTCGACCCTTCTGCCTTCATCCTTGCCAATCACCAACTTGTTAACCTGAATCCTAGCATGAACGAGCACCCAACCAGAACCAACACTGTGTCTGCACAAGATATGACACAGAGAACCCACTTTTCCACTATTGAGCAATCCCAAACAACCCCAGAGACCAACCCGACAACAGGAGCACCCATCAGTCGAGATGAACTAAAGGAGCATGTCCAAGGCCTGATGGTCGAGAATCAAAATAGAGCCCAAACCTCACTTGTCCTCTAGAAACCCTACTCTGACCAGATCCAATATAGACCTTACCCTATAGGATATGTCCCACCCGGCCCCCGGACGGGCTTGAACAGGCTTTTTGGCCCACGGGCTTAACCTCGGGCCAAAAAGCCCAGCCCGCATAAAATTCGAGTTGGGCTCGGGCTTTGCCAAAATAGCCCGACCCGACCCGACCTATAGTTAAACCTAAGAAAAAACCTTATGTGATGTCCATTTGAATAAATTTTTTGATTTAAGAAGGTTGTTGATTCACTTGTATGCCCATTGTTCATTTAAATAGGGGGAAAAACATCTGAATTAAAATAGATAATGTTCATTTGAATAGGGAAAATTCGAATTTCTTTTATTAGGTCGGGCTTCGGGCTCGAGCTCGGGCTTCAGGCTTTTTATCAGGGCCGGGCTCGGGCCCAAGTTGTAGGCCCGTTGGTCGAGCCGGGCTCGGGCTCGGGCCTAACATTTTTCTGTTAATAAAGAGTAAAAGCCCAGCCCGGCCCATGAACAGGTCTAATGTAAACAAGTTCAAAGACGCTTTAGGGTCGTTTGCCTTAGATGGAGACTTGAAGGTCAGAGGATTCTCCAAATCTATGATCGGCCCTACATACATCTGGTTCGTCAATCTGTCCATGAGTAACATAAATTCATGGGCAGAGTTGGCAAAGAAGTGTTTGTCCAAATGGTTTACTTTTGAGTGAAGATTGACGATGACAGACCTACGCAACATAGAGCAGTGTACAAGCGAGGATCTCTTGACCTATGTCATGAGATTCTAGAAGTTAACTGATTTTGTTTTCGATTAGCACGCGACTAGGAAGAGCTTTGTGGGATAGTGCATGCAAGGCATGCAGCCGGCCTACAGGATTGGCATCGAGAACATTGAGGCTGAGACTTTCAGCTAGCTTTGGAAGTGTGCATAGAGGACGACACACACTATTAAGAATACCACACCCCAGTTCATCCCAACATCATCAAAGTATAGGAAGAACGAGGCGTACGTTGTTGACAAAAGGCCTCGGAACAGTAGGGGGGCTAACCAGGGGCCCTACTACCTAGGCAGCAACCATAACCGAAGAAGCAGCACGCTACCACCAACTCCTCGTCCCTTCGCTTGCACCAAGGAGGAGGTGATAATGATAATGAATAAGCTGATAGAGGACCATGTCATCAACCTACCGCCACCACCGCCAGGGGTTGACCTAGAGAAGGAGAGACATGGAGGGAGGTGGTGCAACTTACACCAGTTGTTGAACCATGATTTGATGGACCATTTCACACTTCGATAGTTGTTTGTGCAAAAGGTGAGGCTGGATGGCTTCGTCAAGAGGAAGCCAACCCAAGTAGAGACAAACCCCCTCCCCACACACACTCAGGGAAGCATCAACGTGGTAGGAGCGCCAGTCCAAGACCACCCCGACATGCTAATCCAAAGGTTTGAGTAGAGCATGGAGCTACAACAATTTTTCAATAAGCAAGGAACCAACGCCTCGATAAGGAGGCTCACTATCAAGGCACTGGTAGAAACATTTAGGAGACCGTTGGAACCCCATCAGCCTGACAGATCGCATGTAGAGTTCACCCCAAACAACAAGCTAGCCACCGATCCTCAACATAATCGGCCCCTATACATCACAACCAAGATAGGGGAATATGAAATGCGACGATCCATGATCGATCAAGTTAAATTTGATCTATGTCCACACTTTGAAATTGATGAGCATTTAGAAAGAGACAGATAAGGGATTGTCTATGGAGGTCATGGACTTCAACGAAAATGCGTCCATCACAGAGGGGTTCATTGAGTTGCTAGTTGCCATTGAACCTTTCACTAGCACTCATTAATTTCAAGTAATCTCGGGATGGATGACATATCATGCTCTGTTAGGGTGTCCATTGATACATGGCCTGGCCTTGGTTCCATTGACATATCATCAGTGCATCAAAGCTAAACACAGAAGTCGTGTGGTGAGGATCCCAACGACTCGTGTCCTGTTCAATAAGTCAGAGACCCATCTACAGGACACGATCTACTAGATGGAGCTAGCCAATGAAGGTGAGACTAGAGCGGCCAAGGTAGAAGGGATACAACTCTCAAGCCCGGAAAGTGACCCCCCTGTGGCGTCGGAGAAGAAGAAGCGAACAAGGTGTGCATGAATTACTTGCGAGGAAGGGAAGAGTTACTACAACATCGTGGAGAAGTACGAGGATGTCAGTGCACCGGCCACTAAGAAGGCCATCCTTGAGGTATGACTTTATGATTATTATTTATTACATGCCATCAAATGATCACTGTAAGCTATACTGCCATTATTGAAATCGAATGACCACTATACATGCATTTACTACTATACTGAAATCGAATGACCACTATGCATGCATTTACTATTGAAACCAAATGATCATTGTGCATGCAATCAAATGATCATAAGCTATATACCTTCACAATTAAAGAAGTAAATGCGTGCATTCTAAATGTTGCCTCAATCAGAATTATTTTGTTGTACCACCTCCACAAATGGACATCGCGATGATTTCATCGTAAAAGGACTATAAACAGACAAAACAGAGCCCACCAGAATCAAAGGTGTGACACGATAAATTGGGGCATACAATTAACAACATAAAGAAATACTAAAAATCAAGGAAAAAACAAAGAGGTTATAGAATATTACGATGAAGTCAACACGCAACCCAAATACATGTAGGATCCCATTGGCGTTGTGGAAGAGCCATTAGAAGAGGTGAACATGGTTGCAGAAGAAGAAGAGAAAAGGCTGTTGTTTATCTCAACCAGGCTAGAATTTGAGGAAAAATAGAGGTTGTTAGATCTTTTGAAAGGTACAGAAACCTTTCTTCTCCCCATCGCAAAAATTAGGACATTTGTTAAAACAAAACTAAACTATGTTTTCTCTCACAGAGTTCTAGGACGTGTTTTGCTTGGTCATACGACTAGATGCTCAGGTTGGACTTAGCACTAGTCAAACACTCATTATGCATTAATCCTAAATTCAAACTTGTTAAATAGCTGCAGAGGGTCTTCAAGACGAAAATAGCATTGAAAATCAAAGAGGAGGTCGAATGACTTCTGAAAGTAGGCTTCATCAAGCCCATCGCTCGCCCACAGTGGTTAACTAATGTGGTTCCAATCAAAAAGAATAATGGACAACTAAGGTTAGTATCCAAGTCCTAGTACATTAGTTTACAGTCATTAGAATGAACTTAGCACACTGACTTTTTCCACCCCTATCGTAGGTGTTGTGTTGACTTTAGAGGCCTGAACAAGGCCTGCCCCAAAGATGAGTTCCCTTTGCTAAATATGGATATCCTCATCGACTCAACGGTTGGGGACCAATTGTTCTCCTTCTTAGACACCTACAACAAGTATAATCAAATCTATATGGACCATGTAGATGCACCACACAACATTTAGAACGCCATTCGAGAACTTTTATTACAAGATGATGCCCTTTGACTTAAAGAATGCAGGAGCCACATACTAGAGAATGATGACAAGTGTATTTCATGATATGATGCACAAGGAGATTGAGCACTACATAGATGACATAGTGGTGAAAGCAAAGAAAAGAGAGGACCACTCTGAAGTACATAGAAAGGTGTTTGCTAGATGTAGAGCCTTTAACCTAAGGCTCAGTCCACTAAAGTGTGCATTCGGAGTACAGTCTGAAAAATGTTTGGGGTACAGAGTTGACCAAACTAGGCCAGAAGGTGAAGTTGATCACAAGGAGTGATCCCATCAAGTAAAGGTGCTCTGTGTTTCAAACTTCATTTTGAGTCTAAGAAATAAGAATAAAAATTATATGCAAAACACCTCTATGGTTTCTCAAAATTTGGAAAATTCTCAAAATCCATTTTTCTAGAAGGATTCTAAGAATGAGGATTTTTAGAATTAATGCCAAATAGGGCCTAACCTTTTCATGAACCAATCAGTTACATGACTCTAAAAGTTGTTATCCCTTGGATTATCCCGTAAAAGCATCTCCAAGTAATTCATAGACCATTGTAACATCACACATCTCAAAATTTTAGCCCTTTCCATTATTGCTCTCTCCATGTTAATCCCCACCACACATCTCTTATCAAAATTCACCTTCATGTTTGATCATTTTTCAAAAGGTTGAACTACCAATTTCAAATTTCTAACCCACCTCACATCTTCCTTTCACAGACAAGAATTGTATCATCAACAAAATATAGGTGGATGATAGGTATTCTATCTTTTCCAACCCTCCAACCCCTCACTAAGTTCCTTGAACCTTCCCTATCGTCACGATTGTGTAGATAATCCTTATACTTGAGTCATCATGGATGCCTTATGTATGAACCTCTATATTTAATTATGTGGTCACTTATACCCTAATCAAGGGATTTAAGAATGCACAAATTAGCTATAATGACTTGTACATAGAGATATGTGAATGCGCAAAATGGAACCTAGCACCCTTTATGAGAAGGGAGAATGTCCTATACAACTGAAATTGACACAACTCAAAAAGTCCTTGGCCAAGACCGTATGATTTATGAAAAGAGTTCCATCATCATACAAGTCATCATCAACATGGTTCAAAGTATCAATACACCTCTATGTATATTGGCAAAGGTGTATCGATACTTTAAACCATGTGCCTTTAATGTTTTTTTTTCTTTTACTTTTTCTTAATTTTAATTTTATATACATGCATACATACATACATACACATATATATATATAAAGTAAAAAATGGTTCCTAAAAACACCTATAAGGAGGTGTATTGAACCCCTAAAGATATGATATGATACAATACGCCCAGTATAGGGTGTATTGTATCAATACTTTGAACCTTGATCATCAATTCAGTGCATATATGGTTGAGTGAGTAAGATTTAACAACTTCATCACGACCCTTTTGCTTTAACGAGACATTGTATGATAGAAGGATCTAAATATATGGTAATTGTAGATAGTGAATAGAATAACTATATGATAACTTAGTTCTAATAATCCCATAAATACCCAATCATAAAGTGATCTTAGGTAAAATTAATCAAGTTAGCACACTTCCATGTCAAGATTTTTGCAAAACCAATAATGAAATCATCTCCTAAGCACCAATTTACCTCATACACTTATAGGATAAACTATGATATCAGAAAGACATGATATAGGAAAAACATGTAACTAAATAACTGGTATTATAAACATGCTAATCAATCAGGTGGTCTTTATCAAAATTCATGAGAGGTTTTTATTGGTCAAAGCCCTTCCAATATTGTGTCTTTCTGGTAGCATAGATTTTCCCTATACCTTAAGGACCCATTCATTTTCTAGTATCCCACATGTTTGAAGGGTTAGGATCCATCATATGGATGGCCAAACCATGAAATTTCAAAAATTTCATAATCCTTTCAGGAATCGAATTCCCTATGTTTTGAAAAAAATGAATTTTTCAGGATCAGTCTTGCACTGAACCGGATCATATTTGAAACCAAACAAAGAGGAAGATGTATACCTGATACAGATACCACAAATGCAGATCCCAAGGTGGAAATTCACACTCAAATCAGTCCTAAAACCAGCCTCCACTGAAGATGGTGCAGTGTACTCTTGAAGCCAGTTCAGCAACATAGTTTTCAGCAAAATTGCAATTCAACTGCTTGGATTGAACTAGGGAAGGTGAACATGAAATTCCTCTGGATTTTTCTTACAAAAATTAGAAGAAAACTGATCTCTATCAGTCACAAAATAGTTGTGGTCGAATTGGGAAAAATTGGGAGACAAAAGGGTGCAGAGAGAACCAGAAACTACAAAAATGTGTAACTGTCTTGGATTGGTCCGCTCCCTCCTCTTTTATAATCTCTTATGGAGCTATCTCCCAATCTAATTAAGATATAATCCAGATCTAAATCATATATGGACTCTAATTAGAGATAGACTTTTATCTTCTTATAAAATTAAGTGCTCCATACCCAAATACCCAGATTTGCCCCATGTCACATGACAACTTAATCAGTCATGTGACAGTTTAATTAATCATATTAAGGTCCATCAACTATAAGGTTCATGACCCAAGGGTGTTGCATGGCCAACTTAGGCCTGATTTGTATGGCGTGGGACCCCACAATGACCTCACATAAGTCCACATGGGTTCAGCCCAACCTCTGTGAAAAGGCTTGGCCAAATTCACTACTAAAGGTAGTAAACCCCTGAGCACATCACTATGGGCTCAATATGGGCTCAACATTTACACTTAAATGATCATTGAATTCAGCCATCCTATGAAGACCCAAGGATAATGGACTTAAGTAAGATAAAGTCCATCAGGTAATCAACCCTTAATGGCCTCTTACACTTAACCTCTCAGCCCATAATGATCAAACACTACCTGACAAGGAATGACCTCTCCCCTGGCTACAAGGTACAGTGTCACACTCTCTACTCGAATGGATCCCAGGAATTAAAAACTTTTGCAAACATTTTTCATAAAACATTATATATTATATATATATATATATATATATATATATATATATATATANATATATATATATCATATAAATATATTTTGCAAAACCAAATCTCAAACACAGTTGAAATCCATTGCCAGCAATTTAGGTTTCCATTAGAGAGTGTAAGTCCTATCATTCACTTTGTCCAACAAAGGGGTCGATCTTATCACTATGATCACCTACTTAAGTGAATTCTCAGACTAACCCAACATACTCAGGTTTTGACCCTCAATGAATCTCACTAATTGGCATATCAAGGACAACCCAATCCGACACCTAATGCAGTATCATAATCAAGTCTAGGAGTTATGTGTAATTTTCCAATTTTGTCCATCAATCTCCAAGGTCTAGGGCATAACTGGAAATTGGTTCAGGTTCAATATTTCAATTTAACACACACTGCATGTACTTTGGGTCTAACCCTAGCAGCTGAGACAAGTTGCCCCAACTTCTTTAGCACTACATCAGTGTCATCCTTGGCAGGATAAACTCCTCAATTCTATCAAATGGCTGAGAACATTCTAAAATAACACGAGTCTCATAAGTGTCCAGTTTATGAGATAATTTCATAAAAACATATCAATACCAACATGAAACAATAATATACTTTTATTCATTTACAATAAATGTGTCTATACATCAATCTGATTGGGGCTAAGGGAATACACTGTCTAGCACCACAAGGTGTAAGTTGGTCAACTAGGTAATTAACTGTGATCCCCACATTCATATAACACTATAACGGGTTCCACAATAAGCGAATTTTCCAAAGAGTATCAGTTACCTTACCTAGATAAGTTAAAAATAATGGGGCCTAAATGATACATGTCATTCAAATGTCAAAACAAGTTCATGGTTGAGACAGACCATATGAATTTAATGCACCATGTATATGAGGGCTCCACAAGTGGTGCCCAATTAATTGTACAAGTGTTTTTAAGGATAATTACATTGTTTTTATCTTGAAAAACAATTTGCAATATTCATTTGCACCAAGGTAGCGAATGCAATTTTAAAGAGAGTAATCAGTGGCACTATTTAGCCCAAAAACTTGTTTCAAAATCTTCATACAATTTCTGAAAAGTAAAAATGTTCCCTCCTTTCTTTCTTCCTATATTATTATTTTTTAACATAGATTAAGTTATTTAGTTATTAACCATACCTTAGAATAAAATATCTCCAAGTTCATGTTTTGTTTCTTATGCATTTATTTGGTTTTCTGCATTATTTAAATATATTTCAATTTTAAGTAATTTTTTCTTTTTCACTTCAAAATTAGAATTTTCAATGGCTGAAAAAACTATTTAGGCTGAAATATTTAAAGCTATAGTTTTTCCCTTTCCATGACGAAAATTTTGTTTCCTCCACTTTTAAACAAAAAGAAATTATTCACTATAAAAGGGTGGAACTAATAGCTGAAACTTTTCAATCTAAAAAATATTTACATCCATTTTCCATAAAGAAAATGCTGCCTTAGTTTTTGTTTCAATTTCCACAAGACAACACTACTACTGTACATGAGGCATTTCTGAGAATCCCCTAGTTTTAATTGTACTTTGTTGATCCAATTTGCTACAACTTGGGCTCACTTGACTTGTGTGATCTAAAAGAGAGAGGAAGGAAAAGTATGAGGTAATTTTGCATTTCTAGGTCCTTTCTTGGACAGTCAACTATAAATTTACAAAAAAGATTCATGTCTAGGTCTCCTTTCTCCCTTACCCCAACCAAAAGCTCTCAACCCCTCTTTCGAAGAATGGCAGCAGTTCTTCGGTCATTCAAAATACATCTACGGGAGTTCTGCCTTGTCTAAGCATTTGACAGAGGTGCATTTTCATCTTTTTATTTTATTTTATTTTTGGGTAAATTACAAAGACCCCCCTTGTACTATGGGTCAGTGATAAAGACCCCCCTACACTTTAATTTGCAACAAAGGCCCCCTTGAACTTTAGCCATTAGACAAAGACCCTCCTCTATTAGTGTTTCGTCAGTTATTTTTGAAAAAGATTCTCATATGACTATTTAAAGTTTTGTAAATGCCCAAACTACCCTTTTCTAATTTATTTTACTTTTTTCTTTAATTTATAAAATCATCTTATTTTTTTAACACCTAACAACTTAGCGCTTATGAGATCCACCTCCTTTTTCTTTTATCCTCACCAAAAACCCATCTTTCATTTTTTGAAGTTAAATACGACGATAAAAGCTGGCTCACAACCTTTCTCCATCGCCAACACAACCTAGAATTGCCACAAAACACCAGCCACCACCTGCTTCATTTGAAAGAATGTCATGCCCGTTCCTAAGCCTATCTTGAGTCACTACTTGGAACACCGGGTAAGTGTACTGATCCCTCCCCATGAAGATCCATTTTCTGATGACTTCGTCTTTTTCTAGCCACTGCTCTGGTTAGAAATACGACTAGTCTGAGCCCCACAGAGCCTCCATCCTTCCCCTGATTAAATGAATTACAGAAATGGGAAAAGATGGTTTTTCTTATTCTCCCTATCCCACTGGGGAAAAGATGGCTTAGATGCTTAGTTGAAATGAAATTTATCTATGTTCAGATTTAGTGGAATTTCTCATGTTGGGACAGGTTGCAGTGATGAGTATCAATTGTTCTTTCAAGTGGAAGAAAAAAGACCCATAAATAGGGAAAACATTGGAAGATAGAATTTGAGAACTCGATCAAAATCTCTAGGGTGGTATGAACAGTGCTATGCTAATTTCAAGAGCTGATCTTTGTCCCTCTCAATTTTGTTCGATTAATTAATTGTTTTTTTTTCTTTTATAACTTTTCATACAATGCAACGAGGGTCTAGAAAACATTACAGGAACTTAGCAAATAATCTATTTAAGATTGAAGATTTAACAGGGGTTGATTATTCACTGTGTTCTTTTTTCCAACACTTCCCTAATCATCTTGATGTTCTCAACAATTGGAGTTTTTTCACTCAGGGATTCATGGCATTCAAAATAATGTTCCTTTAATTTTACAAATGCCTATATAAACTCTGTAGAAGCATAAATGGTCAAAAAATTTTCTTTTGGTGAGATGTCGGTGGTTGAGGGATTTGAATTCTTATAAGGAAACGTGAATCAGTGATAGATTATGCCAGCATTTAACTTCAAAAAACTGAGGTCATAACATATCCTGCAACAAACTCTGTTATCACATTGTTCCCAGGAATATCAGTGTCTTCCACAATCACACTCTGAACACCGTTGATGTTAGTGATGTCAATGTATCCTTTTATATACTGCTTTGAAAAGTAGGAAGAATGAATGGAGGAAGCTTTATAGCTTTTGGTCGATTAACTACAAATACCTAGTATTTAATAGTGGAAATTTTATTGCTTATATTTTGATATTTGCTCACACCAATCTTAAATATTATGATCTCTCCACATAAGGCCATACCATATAATGTCATATACCCATAACGTCACAGTTGTCTTTACTAACTAGACCAGCTCTCTCGTTTTGGGTCACCGCCAACTGCACCATAGCAGTTGGATCGCCTTTCTAGGTCTCTCCAAGAACCAGGTTTTCTATAGGACTGCATTGTAGTAGCATCTTTGAGTAAAATGGGTTTATCTACAAACTCATCAGAGACCGGGAACATGCCCTCATATGTGATCTGCTTCTTTTCCAGTGACAATTAAGATATTTTTGGGTCGGTTAGGTTTTAAGAGCAAATGGCAATAAAAATAAAATAGAGAAAGTTTAAAGAGGTATTTTGATAATTTAACACTTTCCATCATCTGACTCAACAGTTAAGGGGGTCTTTGTCTAACGACTAAAGTTCAGGGGGGTCTTTATCACTAACCCCATAGTATGGGGGGTCTTTTTAATTTACCCTTTATTTTTTACTATGTGAACTGTTGGTGAAATAATTGTTGACTAAAACATCTTCCAATGTTTGAAATCATTATCAACTATGTGATTGTGAAATCCCCATCAGGTAGATAAAACAATGTCAAATGGTATAGAAGACGATGTCAAATGGGTCATCGGATCAAGTTAACTTGCTTGCTACCCGGTTGTTATTAGTTTGTAATCTTATCTGACGTGGCATGTTTAGTTATAACACTAAACTTAATTAATATTTTGTGTTAGACTATCGGGTAATTTTACATTGTTGTCTGACTATTATTGTTTTGTAATAATTATTAATCAAGGATGCTGAAATTTCACATTATTAGTTTGCAACGTGCTGAAGTTTCATGTATAAGCATCGTGCTATACATGTTCTTAGTTTGTAATAATTACTGAAATTTTAGTAATAACTTTTAATGAATAACTATTGGAATTTCATTTTTTGAATAACTTTTAATGAATAAATTTCAATAATTAAGAATAATGACTAAATATATTCCAATAATTTTAATAATAACTAAATTAAAGAAAATATTAGTTATAACTTTTTCAGCTACTTACTTTAATATTTCTTAGATATCTTAAGTAATTTTTTGGTTATTGTCAATAACTATAAATTTTATTTATTGGTATTCAATTACTAATTAATGAATAAATTATTAAAAGAAAAGTAATGTATTAATAGAAAAGAGAATTAGTGAATAAATTATTTATTATAATTTTTAGGTAATTATATCGAACCTTGATCAAATTCGAACGAATGGCCTCTTTTAGTTAAAATTAAAAAAATAGAAAATAAATAAATGGCCAAAAACCATTTTTTTGGGTCAAACAGGTTGACAACTTGATCGTTCGGGTCAACGGGTCATTGATTAAGTCAACATTTTTTTGTCAAGATACAGGTTAAGGGTGAAACGGAATTGGTTGCTTCGACGGTTTATAGGCGGAATGCTTTGACCGTTCGGTTCAAATAGATAGCCCATTCCAATTTAAAAATAAAAAATAAAAAATAAAAAATAAAAAAAGTAATTAAAATAAAAAATGGCCAAAAAACAATGTTTGGGTCGAATGGGTTAACGGTTTGACCATCCAAGTCAACAGGTTAAGGGTGAAACGGAACTAGTTGCCTCGATGGTTTTTTGGGCTGACAAGTTTGAGTGGCCCATTCAAATTAAAAAGACAAAAAATAATTAAAATAAAAAAGGTCAAAAACCATTGTTCAAGTCAAACGAATCAACGATTCGACCGTCAGCAAGTCACTAACCAAGTCAACAATTTCCTCAATGGTTTTCGTGCTGAGCAATCCAACTATCCAGTTCAAATGAACGGTCTATTCCAAATTAAAAAATAAATAATTAAAATAAAAAGGCCAAAAACCATTTTCTAGGTCGAACGGCTAAACGGTTTGACCGCCAACGGGTCACGGACCAAGTCAATGGTTTTTTGGCCAAGATACAGATTATGGGTGAAACGGAACTGATTGCCTCGACAGTTTTCAAGCTAAAAAGTCCAACCACCCAGGTCAATGACGGTTTAAAAACCATGATATTCATCATAAATATAAAATATTTAAATTATAAAAAATCATTATCAATATGTGAACGATTATCCATTTCAAACAGTTCAATGATTATATAGTCTCGACCAAATGTCTATAGACCAAACTCAACTATATTTTACAAAACAATGGGCTAAGTGGTAATTAAATACAAAATGTAAACAATTTGAGATAAGTTCAATGGCATTTGGTAGAGGAGCCAAAGTTTTTTTTCTACGGGGACCAAAACCTAATTAAATGGATGAGGACAGGAGAATAAACATTGACTGGGCTTTGGGGGGCTAATCATTGGGTGGGGGAGAGGGGAAATTTACATGGAGATAGGTAGTATAAGTGGGGATTAAGGTTCCCCCTGGTCACCTTGGCTCTGCCCTTTCATTGGGGTTGTTTTACACCCCTTGCTTATGTTAGAGCCTTTTTCCCTCCTATATGACTGTATCCAAAATAAAGGGATAAGATTTGATTTTATGTACGAATGTCAAAAGAATCCTATATATCTTAAATATGCTTGACAAAGCCCGTGCATTACACGGGTCCCAACTAGTGATGCCTAAACCTTAGAAAGGATCCCACAGTTTACAATAATGACCTTTCTGCCAAGATTATAGTTGAAAACCTTTCAAAAAGAAAATAAAGAATATAGTTGAAGAA
>NW_010729182.1:319582-347389 GCF_000365185.1 Nelumbo nucifera
CCCCCAAAAAAAAAACAAAAGAGTGCCGGTAGAATCCATATTTAAATTCTTGACTCATTTTAAGTGTTTGCCAGTTGTATAACAATAGTTCACATGAGCCATCTAAATATTTGTTTATTATACCTTTTTGATAGACTTCTAAAAACTTATATTTAATGTCATTGACGTAATTTTTTGGTTTACCAAAGATCACACATTGTTTTACATGGTTCTTTTGGGTTCCTTAGTGGATGTATGCCGATAAATATTAACCGACAATTCTGTTAGGAAAGCCATCCAGACAGAAGCAGATGGGCAAGGAAAGAATAATCAAAGAATACGGGGAGTCATCTGAAACTCAATATTTTTTTTCCAGATTAATGGAGTTCCCTAACATTCAATGAGTATATTTATCCAATGGATAGTCTTAAAATTGCCACATCACTAATTCACTATACGCAGTTGGGGCAGGTAAAGGTTTCTCCTTCGCTATCGTCTCCGGTCTAGAAACGTTAGAATCCGTGTTCATAGCCGACGCCTGACGATCATCTTATCTGAGTATTGGAGAATGGAGATCAATGAGCTAATAAGTAATAATTATAGTTTTAAGTTGCAGGATCAGAGCTTCTAAAATTCTGTGATCAGCCTGGTCGGTGGGGTATATTAACGTACAGCCTTAGGCCATCATCATGCTCGTGTCCTTACCATCCAATCCAATCAAAATGGCCATTTAATCCTCATAGCCGACGCGATTGGCTTCTGGTTGTGATTTAGCCACTAGCAGATAGTCAAGTGGCCACTTCTGATGGGGCACAAATCGATACTGGGACTTTACAGCGAGTTCAAATGCAGACAGTAACTAACCCGAAGTGCGTTAATGATTAAACTAGACCTGTGGCTTATTGTGAAGCCTTGAAAGAACCGAGTAGGTCCCAAGCACCTATCCTATCTGAAACTGGATGCAAGCCCACTTCAAACACCCAGATCTCTACTGAATCCTTCAAATCTAACAACTCACAAGAAACAAAGCCTCACCCACAGATCTCCAAAACAACAACCAATTTCTCAATCTTCATAACGGATCAAGCCAGTTAACTTTCACTCTAAATAAAACGTCCTTCCTTACTCTGTCCGACTGAATTACAAGTT
Source organism: Nelumbo nucifera (assembly GCF_000365185.1). Next base: position 320,711 of record NW_010729182.1, read on the forward strand.
AATAACAAATACAGGATGACGCCTTATCAACCGGCTGCCAATGTCACAAGCAAGATAAAACCGTAAGCTATGAATAATATAGAATTATTTGTATTTCTAGGATCCTGTCAATGTCACATCACATGTTCCGTACGAGGAAGGCCTTGATCTCATAGAAGGGGACAAGATGAGCACTCACCGACATCACTCGATATATCATTTCCTGCTTTATATTCCTCCCAGGATAGTGAGGCATGAAGATTGTCATGAGGAATCGTTATCATGTGGAGCATTTTGAATAAGCAACTGATCAGCCTCCGCATCACCATTCTACAAAAAAAAAATGGATTTTAGAACTAAATTAATAAGCTTAAAGTGGGAAAGGAGAACAAGTACTTGAAAAACCACCTATTCCTAGGGTAAAAGCTCTGGCAATGATAATTCAAATGACCATAAGCCAAATGCACCGGCAGCTTACCTCATTCTGGTTTGATGAAGGATTATGTGCAGGTGGCAAGGGTCCAGTTTTTGAGAGGTCTCTCAGTGTTCCCTGCAGGACAATTCAGGGAGAAATTAGAAGTTTGTGTTATACGAATATGTAGCTGCAAGGACATATGGTTCAGAGGCCAAGGCTTGTGTTGAATATATATATATATATTTGATCTATAACAGAATGTATTCATTGAAACCATTAAGAAAGATGGGATGGAGAGATAAACTCTCTTATCTCTCCCTAAAAAAGAACAAGTTACAAACAAGCCCAAAAAAATCGATTTCTTCCCACCCCTAGCTCTGCCAAAGAATCAGCAAAAGAACTAGCATCTCTTTTCACCCAATGTAAAGTGACCTCCATCCCCTGGAGCAGCATTCTAATCCACCTCTGATGAATATATTCCCACCATCCCTCATCCTCTTCCTTTTGCAGCCATCTAATACCAACTTTGCTTTCTGTATTCCTTTCATAACAGGAAGTATTTCAGCTCTTAGAGAATCACCTACCCTATTGGACTGGAGAAAAGAGCAATAACTTTTCCTTCCTCAGTTCTGAACACACCTCCCAATACCAGATGGTCCTAGGTTGCCTTCACTGCTACCATCAAAATTCAACTTAAAGAAGCCTCTTAAAAGTGGGGACAATTGAAGTCTATAAGTCACTTTAAGAGGAGCAGAACCCACAATTCCCTTCTACTTCCTCATCAACTCACCTGCTGGAATGTCTTCAAACAGCTTCAAGGTCTTTACTCAATGAACACTCTGATGGACATGGCTTCTATAATCGCCTCCCTACTCCTTTCTTTTTCCATGAATATTCTTTGATTCCTTTCTTCCCAGAGTGTCCAACAAACTGCCGCCCTTGTGCATCGCCATAGAATTCTACCTCTCTTATTCGACTATCTAAAAAAGTTAGAGGAGAATAGACTTCAAACATTAGGTGGGGGATTCCATTTACACACCCAAACAAAGAGAAACCATTAAAAAGGACAGGAGATTAATAAATGATAGCAGGACTCACCGCTAGCCTTACAGAGAGGGTACCAGGATGGTGAAAGACACCATCCAAGTCTGTTTCTTTGAAGCAAGTTACTTGTGTTGATTCTTTCCAGATATGCTTCCCAGCAAAAACCACCAATCCTAGGTGGAATAGGTGTAATCCATACCACTTTAACAGGAAAAGGCTCCCCCAAACTATCCCTCAGTTGTATCAAATTCAAGAAGAAGGAAGCACAGGTAAAGGAATCAAAGGGAGAAGGGGTCCAAATTCTGCAGTCACTTTTTGAAAGATCCAAACACAACTTTTTCAAGATTTTGAAGCAAGCTTGAGACACTACAAATTTCATCCTCCCGGAGGCCTCTTCTAAAACCCAAATCCCAGCCAACTCCAACAGTAGAGTCAGAGGGAACCAAAAAATATGAAATGGGCTCCCCCCCTCCAGTTAGAAAGGGCAAAAAGGGAAGGAAATTGTTCCTTTAAAGGAGAGCTACCCAACCAAACACGTTCCCAGAATTTAACTAGGTTTCTAGAGCAAGGGTTATACCTGATGAATGGCAAGACGGAAGGATGGCATGAATGGATTTCCACAGAGAGGCTCTTGTAGCTCTGGCCAAGATTCCAGAATCCCACTCGTTTGCCACAAGCCCATGGATTCTAACAACCTTTGCCCACAATTTATCTCTTTCCAAAGGCAACCTCCACAGCCATTTCCCTAACAAGGCAGTGTTTCTTTCCTAAACATTCCCAAGACCTAAGCCACAATGTTTCTTACTTCTGCATACCACTTCCCATTTAACTAACTCTATGTTCCTTTTTCTCCTCCCCTAGTTCCCACAAAAAATCCCTCGTTAGCTTATCAACCCTTTTACTTACCCCTACTGGAATCCAAAACACAAATAGAAAGTACACCAACAAATTAGCTAATGTGGATCTAATTAAAGTAATTCTACCCCCCAGAGACAAACAGTCTTCTTCCAAGAAGCCAATCTTTTCGTAAATCTTTCAATCACAGGCCTCCAAAAATTACTCCCTCTCAAGCTCCCCCCCCCCCCCAAAGGGTAAACCCAAGTAATAAATTGGCAATTGTGAGACCAAACAACCCAGAATTTCTGCTCTCTAGAATCTCCCTCTTCCATATTTAAGCCCACAATGCAGCTCTTATCAAGATTAATCTTTAAATTGGACATTTGCTCAAAGGTTTTCACAACCCATTTTATATTTCTTACCCATCTAATGTCACCCTCTTCGCAAAAAAGTATTGTGACATCAGCAAATTGAAGGCAAGTGGTATCTCATTTCTTCCTATCCTCCAACCCCTAATAAAAGATCTGCCATCCGCTCTAGCAATCAACCTACCCAGAACATCTACTATCATAGTGAAGAGAAAGGGAGATAGTGGGTCTCCTTGTCTAAGCCCTCTTAGCACAAGAAAGTGGTCCACTACTGCTCCATTGACCAAAATTGAATAATGGCAAGTCCTAACACACCCTAAGATCCATTTACACCATCTATCCCCGAACCCACAATTCTTCATAAGCTCCAATAGGAATCCCTAGTCCACCAAATCATAGGCCTTTTCCAGATCCAATTTACAAACTCACTCTTTCCTTCCAACTCCTTTCATCTCCTCTACACTCTCATTTGCAATTAAAAGTTGATCAATAATTTGCCTATTTTGAACAAAAGCCCCTTGTTCTTGAGAAATTATAATTGGAAGGACCTCTCTCACTCTCAAAGAAAGCACCTTAGCAATGATCTTGTACAAATTATTAATCAAGTTGATTGGTCTAACCTCTTTCGAGTGCACAGCATCATTCTTTTTAGGTATCAACGCAATGAATGTAGAATTAAGCCTCGGATTGATCACTCCCCTCTCAAAAAATTCAAGAAACACCTTTTGAATATCAGCTTTCAAAATTTCCCAACAATCCTAGTAAAAAGCCATTGTAAAACCATCAAGACCAGGAGCTTTAGATCTATCCATAAAGAATATTGCAGCTTTTATCTCCTCCATATCAAAACATCTTTCCAACCAATTTTTATGCTCCTTAGAAATAGTAGGCCATTCCAAGCCATCAAGCCAGATTCTCCCTTCTAATGGCTTTCTAAAAATTGATTTGAAATGGCCCTCAAAAGCTCTGGCAATATCAAAATGTTGAGTGATTTACCATTCACCTCCAATTTTGATATAAAGCTTTTCCTTCTCCCATTTTCCAGTGCATGAAAGAATTTAGTGTTCCTATCCCCCTCTTGTAACCATTTGTTCCTAGCATTCTATCTCCGGCTAATCTCTTCCTTGAGCAAGATATCCTCTAGTTGCTTCCTCAATGCCCATCTCTCAACCTTATCTCCTTCCCCGAAAGAGCCCAAACCTTCTTTTGCACCCAAGTCATCAATTTTATTGATCAATTCTTGCTTCTTTTCTTCCAGTCTTCCAAAATGTTCGATATTCCACTCTTCAGTCTTGGTTTTTAATTCCTTCAACTTCTAGTGGAATTTCATGCCTTCCCAATTCACCCTTGGGTTACTTCCCTCCCACCACTCCTTGACCCTCTCAATAAAACCATTAGAACTTGACCACATATTATCAAATCTGAAAGGAGCAAGACCTCTACCTCTCACATCAGCCTTAAATAAGGAAATCGGCCAGTGATCCGACGTTACTCTTGGACGAGCTCTAGACATATTCCTCCAAATCCATTGTGAATAAGAATCTATCTAATTTGGTACAATTGGACCAAGTGAAATTACTATGAGAAAGAGTCGGTTCCTTAAGCTTTGACGTATCAATAAACTGATTGAAATTCCTCATACTCCGATTAATCCTCTGACTAGGGTTGTTTGTCTCATCTGTGAATCTAATGACAATGAAATCACCTCCCAGACACCAAGGTCCATCCCACAGACCCCTATATCCATTGGGACCGTAAACATTAGTCATCACCCATTCGAAGCCATCTATCACCTGCCTGAATTTGATTGAGATTATAAATTTACCCATTCCTCCACTCCAATTAGGGTCTCAATTCCAAATTGTCACTACTCCACTAGAAGCCCCCCATGAAGGTAAAACTCCCTAATTTAGTCCCCTTGCTCTCCAAATACTTCTGATCCATCTTATATCAACTTCAACAGCCTTAGACTCTTGGATTAACACAATATTTGGGTTCTCTCTTCTAAATACTTCCTTGATCATGGATCCTTTCCTAGTCCTTCCCAAACCTCTAACATTCCATTTAATTATCTTCACTTTTCCGACCATACTTATCCCTTCTTTCAAATCCTTCTATTTGTTCCCTCTGACCCTCCCCCTTCTCTCACTGAATTCCTTATCCCCCTCTACATCCCTTCTCAGCCTTTCTACTTCACTCGATTTCCTCTTCTTGACCTTTCTTTCCTCATTCTTTTTCTTTGGGTATTCGTTCTTTCCTCCTTATTCTTCTTTAGGTAAATTTTGAGATCATTCAGATTTTGAAACTTGCACCCCAATTTTTCCACAAATTCAGCCACTTAGTCGCTAGTCTCAAGAACTTCTTCTCTCACCCCTACTCCCTCCAAGTTACCCCCAAAATCTTGCAACACCGGTATTAGAGTCGGTCCTATTCTCCCTAACCTCCTCATTAACATCCTCCTCCGGTTCATTTCTTTTGAGGTCTTCAAGCAAACCTTCAATCATAACCCTCTTCCTCTTTTTGGCTCTCACCCCCAGCTTCTCTAACCGCCTGTACCCTATCAGCAGCTTGCAGCAATGTGGTTTCCTTAGAACCTGGAACATGAGCCACAAACACTGAACAACAATAAGTAGACAAAACTGAATTCACAATTTTACCTGGTTCCAAACGGGGAGAAAGCGCAGGAAGTTTTTCCTGCTCAGGGTTAGGGATCAGCATTATTCAACCTGATGGGTTTTAACTTGGGAAGCTTCTATTAAAAAATTAGCCTGCTGACTTCTTACTCTGGCCTGTTGTTCCACCATAACTAGGCTCTCTCTACTCGGCACCAAATGAACCTACACTATTTCATTACGAACCCCCTGCCTAGAAGCAATACTTGGTTCCGGTTTCTCAAAGTCTGAGCTTCGAAGAACTACCCCAACAGCCCCCTTGTTCTCCGCCACATTGACACCTCTAATGAGTGTTACTGGGCTCAAAGAGGAAGCTTCCTTCGATCCCAACTCATCCTCCCCAAATAGAATGTCTGTATTTAGGCCGCTCTCCTGTTTCTCACACGGTTAATGATCCTCCCCTTCATGTTTGTCAGCTGATTCGTCCTCTGCAACAGAATCTTCTTCATCTGAATGTATATAAGTTTCCCACCCCTTATCATCATCTTCAATGTCCTCCGATCTCGATCTTGAGTATCTACGGTTGAGGCAATCTGAAAGTGGCCACTTTGCATAAAAAGTGCCAAAGGTTAGGACCGTATCCACTCCAGATAGTTGAGACCAACATTATGTAATGCCCTTTTTACTTCTACTTTATCCATCTATTATACCATCAAGCCATTGGACCAACTACCACTATGTTACAGAGAGAGGGGCTCTGAGGCAATAAAACCCGATCAGTAGCTGGCCCAACTACATATTCAGATATTTAGTCTGTTGGGATGCCACAAAAAATTAAAAGAGATCATTGTAGTTGTCCTATATATACTGAGTTCACCATCTAAAATGGATGTGCTCCAATGTAAAATAAATCCATTCAGGTGAACAGTAAAGAAAATGCAAGTTCAAATGCTATGTGAAACTAAAATGCTATTATTTCATCTTATATAGCCTCTAAACAGTTTACAAGGGTTTCGAGAGTTAAAAGAACCTAAAATTTAAACAAAGCCATATAGGGAGGTACTTTGTCCTAAAGAATATGTCCTCTTCAGAGCTCATGTCAGTCATGTCTGCAGGGACAAAAGAGGGTGTCATGTTCATGTAAACCATGTATTTTTTCAAATGACACAAGAACTTTGTGCATTATTGGCACCATTGCCAGACTGAAATTCATAGCATATATAAGTTCAGGATGAGTATTAACCACATTGTAATACTTTTCATAAACAGAACAAGCAGTTAATATAGGTGTAGATGGACCATATACAATAGAAACAAGCTTCCAGTATCTACCTTGTTTGCCCACATGAGACCGCATGCATTGCAAAGGGTCCTTGGACCTTCAGGTCCACGACGCATCATTGGAGTAGACTTCTCACTAATGCCACAATGACGGCAGCTGAAAAATTTTTCAATGAGAATGTCAGTGGGAAAAAAAATCAAAGCATGGCATACAATGAAGTATACAGTCTAAATGAAAGCATCTTCATCATGCTACAAATGAATAGTGCAGCATAAATATGGACATTGCTCAAAGACAAGAAGTATTATGTGGGCCATCCTTCACAATCCATGTTCCAAATGGAAAAGACTATCCCAAAGTTCTCTAAGTGATTAAGTGTGCCATTCTTGGCTATCTATGTAACACCAAGACAGATCCTTCTACATTGTCTTCCAAATATTCAATGGCAGTACACTATGGAAATGGACATCATGCTCCCCTCTAGGCAGAAACATTACTAGCCTCTAATCATCATCACCATCCATGCCTATCCCAACTATATGGGGTCAGCTATATTGTCCTATTTTACTGATCCGTTCTATTTAAAGCCATACCCACTGTTAAGTTATTAGTGCTTAAATCATTTTCTCACTGCTTCTACCTGTCTTTTTTCATCTACCCCAAGCTCTTCTAGCCCCTTAAATGTGTAACAAATCACTTCTTCTAACTGGCGCAGTTGGTAGTCTTCTATGCACGTACCCAAACCATCTTAGTCTACTCTCTCTCTCTCATTTTATTGCTTATTGGAGCAACTCAGGTTCCTACAAATAACTTCATTTCTAATCCTATCCTTTCTAGTTTTTCCACTCATCCATCTTAGCATTCACATTTCTGCCACGACCATTTTCTGGACATGTTTCTTAACTGCCCAACATTAAATGGCACAAAACTTTGTGCAGGTACGGCTTATTTGTGCTTATTAGTTGTACAACGGCTTCAGCAATTAGCAATACTTTCTAATTTTTACTACAAAAATCTATATCTGCACAACAGAATGAAGCATGCCTAAAATGAAATGTTACTATTTCTGTAGAATAGAATGAAGCAAGTCTGGAAATTTGCAATTCTAATGGAGACTTCGAAGTGAAGAGTGTAGTCAATGTATTGATCAAAAAAAAAAGTGTATTCAATGTATTTTATTTTGATCATCTATTTCTGCACAAGTAGGTATTTTGGATGTCTATTGCCTATTAAGCCACCAATTAGGCAGCAAGCACACGTCCATGAAATACATCTATTTCTGCACAAGTAGGTATTTTGGAGGTCTATTGCCTAATAAGCCACCAATTAGGTAGCAAGCACACGCCTTTTGAAAAAGGCTGTGCCAAGGCTGTACCTAGGCCTAGGCAAGGCACATGCCTTGAAATGTGCCCTTTAAATCACTACGACAATGGTTGGAAAAGTAATTAGTTCACGAGACAAGAATCTGACTAACTACCTAGAGTGTGGTATTAACAAGAAAGACTATGGAATTACTAGATACAATAAAGAGAAGGATTAATATACATGTTTACAAGAAACTAACTGAAAGGGTGGAAACCGAAGAAATCGATGACCATGCACAATGGTACACCGAAGAAGTAAATAACAAATATGGAGTCAATAACAAAAGATAAAGATCTAAAAAATGAAATAAATGTTGAAAAGTTAAGACAGAATGATTTTAATTAGACTTGTTTAAGGTGAGGAAGCTAACATAAGTAGTGTTAATGCACCTAATTTGTTAAAAAAATGTTAAAAAGACAATTATAGAAAACATAGATGGACTCATTCAAGAAATTCCAAATGAGCAGAAGATTTTTAATGCAAGACATCCAAACAACCATGTGATGAAAGGATATACAAGACACAATAGTATGCACGGAGGATTTAGGTTTAGGGTACGAATGAAACAGGATATACAATTTACAATTTGCAACATCTTATGATATGGAAATAGCAAATACATACTTCAATAAGAAGGAAGATCAATAACATTTAAAGGAACTAAATTCAAGTCAAATAGATTTTTTTCTCACTTTTTTATTGGTAAATAAATTATTTCCTTGCTAGGAGAACAGAATGAATGATGTGTGAGGACTACAAAGTTGTTCCAAGGACAGCTTGACCACACAACAAAGATAAATGGTGGTAGATGTGCACATTAAAAGATGAAAGAAATAGAGAAAATAAAATAGCTGTCCAAGAATTAAGTGAGAAAATCTAAACAAAGAATAACATAAAAAATGATGATTTAGATATAGAATAACAAAAAACGAAGAATTAAGTGATAAAATAGGTATCCTAGAATTAAAGACAAGATAATAGAAAGAAAATGGAATTTAGATATAGAGTTTAACTACATGTGGATTGAAATATTAGCTGTATAAAATAGCAAAAGAGGTTTTAGAAATAGACAAAAGAAATGGCAAGGCACTAAAGAAACCTGGTGGTGGAATGAACAAGTTCAAAACATTATTACAAAGTGGAGGAAAGTGGTTGGAACTTCAACATAAAAAAAAATTATGATTCAAAGAAGATGGTTACAATCGGAGAGGGGCCCTCAAGAGTGGGAGGGGTATTTAGACATGAAGTCATGTAATTTCAATGTTCTCGAGCCCAATTACGGTGGGAGATTCATTTAAAGTTGAGCTTGTGCAGTGACATGAATTTAAGTAATTTTTTTATGTGTAAATAAATTACTCAATGATGGAGATTTGAAAGTAATGATAAAGTGGTTGCTGAATAGTGAGAGTTTTGTGGGACTCTGGAAACAAAATCATTAAGTTTAGATGGTTGACCAGATATATGCAAGTGAAAATCCAGTGGATACCAAATTCAGCTAATTGCATGGATGGTGCATATTAGCTAAGCAAGAGGTGGCAAGAAATCAGTTTTTTAGAATCAATTGTAAAGTAAATTGTAAGGCTGCAAGCTGGGCTGGGTTAGCCCAAACAAAATGGTCCCAACCCAAACCAGCTGGGTTAGTAGGGTCAGGTTGAATCTCAGGTTAGAGTAAGGGTTGAATAGTATGAACCCAACTTAACTTCAGGTTGGGTTAGGGTTAGGGTTGAATCCTTGACCGACCCAACCCGAACCCGACTTAACTTCATATTTGTATGTACAAAGATAGTGTACTCATATATTCATGTAATAAGATGAAAATTCTATAAAATAGTTGTAAGGCCGGCTATGTTGTATGGAACAGAGTGTTGGGCAATCAAGAAACATGTCCAGAAAATGAATGTCACAGAAATGTGAATGCAAAGATGGATAAGTGGAAAAACTAGAAAGGCTAGGATTGAGAATGAAGTTATCCATAGGAACCTGAGTAGCTCCAATTGGTGATAAAATGAAAGAGAGTAGATGAAGATGGTTTGGGCATGTGCATAGAACACCAACTGAACCAGTTAGAATAAGTGATTTGTTACACATTGAAGGGGCTAGAAGAGCTCGGGGTAGACCAATAAGGACATAGGTAGTAAGAAATGATTTAAGCACTAAAAATTTAACAATGGATATGGCTTTAAATATAACAGATTGGCGAAACATGATTCATGTAGCCAACCCCATATAGTAGTGAATTGTGACAAGGCATGGATGATGATGATGATGATTAATTAAAAATATAAACTTAAAATTTAAAATAAATGTTTTAAGAAAGCATATTGTCTCATATTAAAATACATAAACATAACATGTAAAACATATTTAAAATGAAAGCTTAAAATAAAACCAATTATCAAAAAAAAAATTTAAATAAAACCAATTATCAAAAGAAGAAAATTTAAAATAAAACCAAGCATAACATATAAAACAAATATTCAAACATGTAAACTCTTAATCTCTGTTTTTTGATAGATTTAATCTTTCTTTATTTTTTTCCCAATTGCATTATTTCAAATAGCTAATGTGATGTTAAACATTATGCATTCCTGATTCTACGAGACGCCGCCTTTGTACCAATCCCCTCGACACAAGCCCAAACAAGTCTATATCAAGGTGTTAAATTCTTAATCCCTACAAAAAAAAAAAATATGGTTTCATAACTTTCTTTTAAAAATATCTTTTATTAGGATGAATGAATGAGTTTCCATTATAACTGGTTAGACCCCATTATAAATTCCAAATAAAGTAAGAGTTCTCTATTTATTCACCAGCAAAGAACAATTATCAAGATCTAATACCCCCTTCCCAATCCTCCCCCCATCCTTTTACAAAACCTTAATAGAAGTTGGGTATTCCATACCCCTGCCCTCACATAATAAAATTATGTTGTTTGCAAATTATAGATTTTTTATCAACCTAGTTTTTGCTTTAGGCACAAAAACTTAATTTACAGCTTCTAAATTGGCTCAAGCTCAAATTCCAGAGTGAACTCATGATGTGCTTCCTCAAGAACCTCTTAATGCTACAATTTGCATACATGTATCTTGCATCTTAACTTCTTCAGCTTGCTTCACCATGTATCTTGAATATTATCCTTATTCTGGTCAAGAGTATGGGAGGAAAGGGAATGCAAGAATTTTCAGCGAGAAGTATAGGTCAAAAGAAGAACTAATGGGGCCATAAAGATAAGAATTGCACACTGGGTGAAAATAATTGAGCTCTTTCAAAGTTTCTCGGTTACTGAGATAGTAAGAGCTTGGAATGAATTGCGACACTCTTCTGAGAAAAAAGAAAGGAAGGTGATGGAGTGGAAGCCCCCAGGTCTCTCAACAATGTCAAGCTGAATTTTGATGGGAGCTCTATAGGAAACTCAGGTCTGGCAAGAATCGTTGGTGTGATCAGAGATTCCTCAAGCAAAGTATTGGCTATGTACTCAGGACCTTTAGGGAAGGCAATTCTTTAAATGCTGAACTATTAACTCTGCTACAGGGGTTAAAACTTGCCAAACAAGTAGATCTTAAGACCTTGGAGATAGAAGAGGACTCAAAAATATCGATATCATGGACCAATTCAAGGGGTAATGCTCCTTGGATTTTTAGACATCCCCTAAGGGAGATAGTAAGCCTATCAAGGGAACTCAATACCTTGTTCGTATGGATCAGGAGAGCTGCAAATGAGATGGTTGATAAGTCACCATCTGGTGTCTTTTTAAATTGCTTCAAATCTGTTCCCACCTCAAGGGCCAATGAAAAAGAATATTTAGATGATAAATTCTAAATGTCTCCAATTCCCTCCTAATGTCTATTTAGGCCATTCTAAAAATTAATCAATCTTTGTATGTCATCTTCAACCGTATATCACAACAAATGGCAAACCCTTTAAATATTTTCATATAATCTACCACACAGATATTAATTATCTCATAGATCAGGTAAGAAATTAGTCGATGGATATTTTCCTATAATTTGCTTTTCATCTGCTCCCATGTAATAGAATTTCCCTCTCTCGTGCATCTAAGACAATCTTCCATGCATATCTTCCAAGATTTAGCATTCCCTACCAAATTTGGTATGCACAATTCTAACTCTCCAATCACCAAGCATGTTGTTCCAATCAAATATCCTTCAAAATCTATTAATCAATCCAAGAATAACAGCAGGATTCTATCACACTTCAAATCTAGTGTCTCCTTCCTACAAATCTTGATAAAACTATTCATGTAGGCAACATTATAAGATCTAAATTCTTCTACCAACCATGGTCCCTTTATATGGTGTATAAAATATAATGCTGTTAATTCTGTACCTATATAATTATTACTATTAAAACCATAGCATGCAATTAGATAGAACATAGAAATTGCAACAAAGCATTAGCACCAATACCAAATAATGTAGAATTAACTATTTCAATACCAAATAAGATAGGATTTGTATGATTTAATTTATAAAGGTGATTGTAAGAGGGTAACAATTGACCAAGAAGGATTTAGGGATAATCATACAAAGGTAAAGATTGATAGGGGTCAGAAAGGTGTTGGATCAATTTGCTAAGAATTCTACATCAAGCATAATAGCCAGGGCAGCTAGGGCTTACACCAAGGATAAGGGACTTAACCTGGGCCCAAGTCTGGGCCAGCCTGCACCTAAACTTTCCACACATATGAATTATAACATACAAATATGCATAAAATTCCAGGCTAAGCGAGGCATATAAGTATTAGGCCCAGGCCTGACCGACAAATTTCTGGGCCTGGACACGGTAGGACCAGATCATTAATTCTATTTGGGATTATGAAAAATATAAAATTCAAAAACCAGATGGGGATTGATTTTTTTTTTTTTTTGAGTTGTGTGTGAAACTCTGTGATGTTTAGGATGAGGGATAGTATGGGACAATTAACTCGAGGCATATTTTCCAGATAAGGCTGAAAATTTCCTTTTGTCAGAAACTGCCAAAAATACAAAAAATAAATAAATAAGGCTTTAAATGGACTTTTAAGGGTGGTAGGATGAAAGGTAATGGAGGTCAACCTAATACTGGAGCATTTAGAGGTAGTTTGGCAATAAAAGAAAAATAATGGCTAAAATAAGAAAATTTAAATTTTGATCATAACTTAAAGGCATATCTAGATCCATTTCAGTATGTCAAGGATGTTGAATGATGACCTGAGTTGAAAAAAATGTGATTAGTTGATGGTTTATGAGAATCAATCACCTTAAGCACAATATGCAAAAAAAGGAAAGGAGAGGGGGGAGAGAGAGAGAGAGAGTTAATTATCATTCACATGTTTTACTCAAAAAACATGTTTATAGACACTTTAAGGGTGGCTGATCATACTAATAATACTAGAATTGAGAAAAGTAGAAAATACAGAATTGCCACTATCATACTACTAATAAAAAAAAAATCAATATCCTTGACTAGTCTAGGTTAACAACTTAAATTTTAAAAACAATTAAGGGCCTATTCGTTTGCTATAAAGTCTGACATGTGAAAGTGCAATAATTACATTAAGAGGTATATCGGCATTGGTGAACTTTTCGTTCCTCTGAACTCTGAATGCAGAGAATGTTGCTTTTTTTTTTTGGAAAAGGTAATGTAAATTTATTCAGCACAGAGAAACAAAAGCAAACTGCAATTCAGACCCAAGAAGGCAGTCTGAAAAGCAGCCAGGATTACAATCTCCACCAGGATCAAGACTGAAACAAAACGGGCAAGCTAAGATCTCTGAATTCCTCAGAAATGGAAATCCAAGAAATCAGCTTACCCACAGCTCTCTGAATTACATCATCAAGACCCCTAACCTATTACAGAATATTCACTATTCCTTTCAGCCAAAATGGACCACAGAACAGCAGTTGGGATTGCCTTCCACATTAGCTTCCCTCTCTTACTTAGACCCTTCAATTTCCAGCTACAAAGGTGTTCCTTAACTGATCTCGGCATGACCCACTTAGCACCCAAAGCATTCAGAAAATGCATCCAAATCTGAAAGGAGAATGGACAATGAAGACATATATGCTCTGTAGTTTCTGCAGCGGTCCCACAAAGAACACAATTTTAATCCAGAGATGTCCCTTCTCAACAGATTAGACCTGGAAAGACATTTGTCAAGGGCCATCGTCCAAACCAGAAAATTAGATTTTGAGGGGCTCATAGAATTCCAAATCTGAGTAGCTGGGAACTCAGAAAGCCCCACACTACATAATTTATCAACCATGGACTTCACAAAACAGGCAGAGAATGTTGTTCTGAATTCTGAATTCTGAAAATTATCATATATCCATTTTGACCCATATATGAGAGTTTTTGTTTATCTTTTTTGGGGTATCATTGGAAAACAAAAAGTTGTGTGATTGCACTTTAAGAGATAAGAGATAAGAGGAAACAAACAACCATTTTTCTCTTAAAGTTAAAAGATTCCTCTTAAGAGATAAGAGTTAAGAGGAAACAAACAGGCCCTAAGTATGGCTAGACAAATCAAAATATTAGACCAGACCCACACAAACATGGGAAATGACCAAAAGAGTCCTACCGAGTAAAAATACAAAAAATAGATAGAAAATTCCAGTTTTGAGTCTTTTAACTTCTTTGTTCCTTCTTTGAACTCTCTCGAGCCCTTTCTGTATTGGAAGTTTAGAAGTCATTTAATCAGAACTTCTTTGGCGGCCTACAGCCTACCCTAAATTCAGACAGTCTAACATAGAATATGGTGACCATTGGATTTATTTTAAGTTGGAATATGTTCTCATTTATATGAGACTAATGTAGTTTCTTGATGCTTCAAAAGCTATTCTCTTACCTACAAGACTCTCTTAAGTGTTTCATTTATTCTTGATCTACCATTTTCTACTTACTCATTTGATATAACCAAAACAGCTAATGTGCACAGTGAATGCCGTTTTTTACTATAAAATGCTATTTAGGCCCAGTTTGGAAAGAGTACAAATATGTACAAATACAAATATGTAAAGATACACTATAAAATGTGTTTTTGCACTATACATATTTGTATTTGTACTCTTTCCAAACCGGGTCTAAATAACATTTTATAGTAAAAAATGGCATTCACTGTGCACATTAGCTGTTTTGGTTGCATCAAATGAGTAGGTAGAAAATGGTAGATCAAGAATCAATGAAACACTTAAGAGAGTCTTGTAGGTAAGAGAATAGCTTTTGAAGAATCAAGAAACTACATTAGTCTCATATACAAATTTGTAGAGTACAAAACCTTTTATTTTGTATGCATTTGCACTGTACATATTTGTATTTGTACTCTTTCCAAACCGGGCCTAAGTAACAAATATAAACTTTTAAAACTTTTTTATAGGAAAATAAAGCAGATATGTGTGTATATATATGGCTATTTTAATGGTACTCCTTTTTTATCAGTATTTTAATGGTACTCTTCTATAGATATGTCTGCAATTTCATGTGTTCTTGTCTTGCCAAGTCACAAACCCAGACATGCATTCAAGTCTGATTCCTATTTTCATGTTTATGAAACATGGTTCTTTGTTCATTCTCCCATTGTTCTCTAGTTGTGAGGGAATTTCTTATTAATTTTGGGCATGGCAGTGGAATTTCTTGATGTTCCCACTTCCAAGTAGCAACTGGAAATAGGAATGCAACTTGCACAAGCTTGAGTTGAGCATTTCTTATATTTTGAAGGGGCCCAGCACAAAGGTTTGGGCTCAATGCAGTGGAAATTCCCCAAATCAGGAGACAAACATGTAACGTTAGTGTATCTTTATGGTGTTTAAGAAACTAAACATCAAGCAGGAGTTAAGAGCTTGGGAAACAAACTGCTGGAAGGTTGTCTGACCAATTACAGAATTTCATGAACAGATTTCAGAAGTGCAGCATGTTCTTCAATGCTCCCCAATGTCTTAAAAACCATAATTAGGAATTATTCTATTGTAAATATAGTTATAAAATAGAGATCGTTATATATATATATATATATATATAGAGAGAGAGAGAGAGAGAGAGAGAGAAAGAGAGATCAAGTGTGTTGTTATGTCATTTTGAATAATATGTTTGGGTGGAGAAGAGAGGAGGGAGAAGGGATGAGATAAAGGGATATAAAGAAAGAGTGGGACTAAGATAAGTGTACATAGTTCTTCATTGTTATTGACCAAAAATGAAACAAAAAAAAGAATGCACGTAGAGTCCATTGGATCCCTGGGGGCAGGGGAAATGTTGAAAATGGGGGTTCTGTGCTTGTTCTAAGTCACTTCTTTACATGGTCTACTCAACACTGGACATGGCCCAACAATATGATCATAAATGTAAGTACTAAGTACAGATCACAAAGTGTATTTAACACAAATCCAAGAGTAGTGTAATCTTGTACCAAGAGGGCCAATAGAGGATAAATTCCAATTAATATTCAATGATGAAATACAATTAAGTGAGAAACAGAAATAAGATAGAGTAAAACCAGTGAAGTTCCAACTTCATTTGCATCCACAAAAAAACAGAAGCATATTTTTTTCTTACTTATTGCACAAAATAAAATCATAGCAAGTTGTCCTCTTCAGAAATAGAAGCATGTATACTTACGCAGTCTCTTTTTGCTGGGCTCCATTACTCTCTGTACTCAAGTGTTGATTAGGATCTGAACTTGTTATTGGTGGCACATAATCATAATTAGTAGATTTTGAAGATGTGAACTGGCCCTTGTTTCGTTGCATTCTATAACATGAAATACAAGAACAGTTACTGACAAATGAAGGCCAGAAAACTGTATTTCTGCACTAAACAGTGCATCTGGCATACCTGCTTCCAATGCTTAAACATTGGCAGAAATTTTAGAATGCATCCTACAGCTTCAAACTATTTACTTCAGAAGATTTAACAAAATGTCTACTCTTTCAGGTTTAATACAAAATGAAATTATTACAACTATTTCAGGAGTTAAATTAAATTTTGGCCCATTTGTTCTTGAAATTATGGGGAAACGTTTAAGGGGTTCTATGTAATTGTAAAAGCTTTTTTTTATCAGAAATGGTAACTTTCATTAATAAAACAGTTAGATACTATAGTGTCAACCACTCATAGCATTAGTGTTGGCCCCATATAAAACTCAAATTTTACAATACAGCCCAAAACAAGTTTTCCCTGTGAGTCCCCTGCTTTGCCAAGTTACCAGCCACAGAATTGGCTGATCTCCTTACCCATTTGAAGATCACTCCCACTTCTCTTGCTAGGCAATGTATTTCTCTCATCTGTTGTCTAAGTGTCCATGCACCCAAGTTTTTTGCCTGCAGCCATCCTATTAGAAGCTTAGAATCTCCCTCTACCTCAAGGTTTTGATATCCACAATGCTTGGCCAATCTCATACCTTGAAGTAGAGACATAACTTCAGCCCTTAAGGAGTCTCCCACACCTATTCGGCCAGAATAAAGTGCTTGCATTCTGCCCTCCCCAATCCCTGAAAACTCCCCCAACCAGAGAGCCCCGGGTTTCCCAAAGAGCTTCCATCGAAATTCAATTTTACTCTTTGTTGTGCTGCAGGTGTCCAAAGGGGCTGAACCACATTTTGTGCAGCTGAAGAGTTGGCCGCTACTGACCAACCTCTCAGAATATATAATTGTGAAAACTTTCCAAAACAAATGAACTTTTTGAATTTTCAAATATGGAATGAAATTATAGTTTGGAATTTCAACGGATATCCTCACATGTGCATGCTCTGTAAGGCTTGTGGAGAATCCATTTCCCACTTATTAATCTCCTGTCCTTTTGTGTCCTGTATTTGGGAATATTTTTGTTCTCTATTTGGTTGTAGATGGGCCTCTCCACAAGTAGTAAGCTTATTCAACCCCAATTTCCTAGGCTCAAGGAAAAAAGAGAAAAGATCATATGGAGGACTGTGAGAGCTGATGTTCTGTGGACAATTTGGGAAGAAAGAAACAATAGAATTTTTAATGAAAAGAGCAAAGGAGGAACTGTTGGAAGCTATCATGCTCTGAGCTGCACACTGGATAAAAACTTTGGAGACTTTCAGAATCTTTTCAACCATTGATATTATCAGAGCCTGGCCTGAAGTCGCACAAACTGGAACCCACCCTAAAGAGGTAAGACAGGATTGGAGACCACCGACTGAAAGTAGGCTGAAACTGAACTTCAATAGTAACTCCTTGGGTAACCGGGGAAGAGCTGGTATTGGGGGAGTGATTAGAAACCACCAAGGCCTAGTGGTTGTGTTGTATTCTGGTCCAGCAAGTTTGGGAGATTCAATCATGGCAGAAACTTTGGCACTGCTACAAGGGTTGAGATTAGCACAACAGCATGGCCTCAGAAATGTGGATGTTGAAGGTGATCCACAGTTAGTAATTCATTGGGCAAAGCACCTCAAAGAAGCACCATGGAAATGCAGACATAGAGAGATTGATATGATTGCAAAAAACTTGAATACAAGCTTCAGCTGGGTGAGAAGGACTGTAAACGGGGTAGCAGATACATTGGCTAAACAGGGAGTAAATAGGCAAAGTATTTTCTGGGCATACTTGTAATTGGGTATTGAGGGGTTTTGGATGAGTTCGGCTTCAGTCAGGGCAAAGCCCATTCGGGCATCTTTTACTGCCTTGCATTGAGAATATCTCTGTACTTGTGTGCTTTATTTCATAGGGAGATATTCCCAATGTAAGGTTACAGAAGGCTGTTAGAATGGTGTGGGCACAGATTTGCCCTGATAGAAGCCGATCTCGTTTTGGATTTTGCCAACAGATGCATTAAGTTTAAATCTTTAATTATTATAATGAAATCCTTTTGCTGATCAAAAAAAAAAAAATCAACGGATATCCTAGTCTGCTTACTTTGTAAATTTGGGCAAAATCTTCATATGATTTTACATCTAAACAAAAATGGTATGTAATACATATTTGAATAGAATAAATGAAAAGTGGACAAGAACCCCATGTATTTTATTTGGATATATAACAGAAATTACAATTACAAGAATTTCCATTCTTGAAAGAAAACTCTTGAGTTTAGCCCAAATTGTTTAGAAATTCAATTTGTTCAATCTTTGGAAGTTGTCATGCTTAGTAATCTAACTCATCCAACATAGTTGTCAAGACAACACCTAGGCAACAAGGCACTCATGGAGGATCGCCAAGCTAATTCGTACATGGCATTATGAAATACTTTTTATATTCTTATTTTTTTGAGAATATAATAATAAACTAGACATTAATAAACTAAAATATTCAATTAGTGGGTTTATATGCTAATTTCCTTTTATTATTTTCTCATTTGTTAGAGCTCAATCAACACACATGTTGGTATATGCTGTCTTGAAACTTGAACCCTCAAAGACTTAAAAACCTGAACCAACAACCTAAGAAGAACTTAAATTCTGTCCAATAAATACATTCTTCTTCTTTTCCTAGGACAAAAACAGGGGCTTAGCCTGTATATTATTTAAATTTTCTTTTCCTTCTTTTACTTCTCATGAATATGTTGATTTTCTATATTTGAATATGACATTTATAATTTTTTATAAAAATTATAGATAATTATTAATGAATAATGGTTTCTGTTTGTACAGAACCTAGGGAACTATCCAAGGATTCATGTTTTTTCATTTAAAAAATTCCATCCTCTTGGTGACTAGGCATCAAGGGAGTTCCCTTGTCACCTAGCCTCACCTTGGTGTCTTGAAAACTATGTCATTCAATGTGTAATCTGCAGTGAAAGAGTAACTACACATAAATTCAGGTGGTTTTGTCATTTGTGCAATCCACCAACCTCATACCAGAATATTACATTGTTTCTACTCAATTGAGGAGAAAATACATTGCAAGTACAAAGCAACTATGACAACTTTGAGCCTTTGGCATACTTCCTTTTTCTATGACAACAAAGCCAAATGACATACAAAGAAGAGGGAATCAAGGAGGAAATCAAAGAAATAATTATCATGCATCATATACCTGAGGGCAACCTCCTTTCGAACGGTATAACGTATTTTCTTATCAAAATTACGCTCCTTTCGCTTCTCACGGAATCTAATCAATGAAGCTAATCTCTGGGGAACATTCAACCGCTGTGGAACATCAGACAACCCCTGGTTGAATGTTTCAGTAAACAAGGGTGGAAGAGATGAATAAAACACAGAAAACCACTGCTTATTCAAATCAAGATAGCAGAAAAAGAGATGTAAAATGATACCCTATTATTATGATGGGTTGTTATTGGAAGTGGAGGCACACTAGCAGGAACTTCACGACCTCCCAGTAATAAAAGCACAGCCTGTACCTGCATTTTTTGGATAATGTATTATCAACACGTGATTTTGAATTTCTTTAATGCATTTAATATAAAAGAAAAAGAACAACCCACACAGGATCAAACCATCTAAAATACAATACAGGTTCCCGAAGTCCAATTTATAAGGGCATTAATATTTACAAGAAATAAAACAAAACAAATGAGACATGAATTCTATATGGTAACCAGTACATTACAGTACCATGATATTAATAATAATCCTAAATGGCATAATACCATGGTTTCTTCCATATGAAAGCCAAAAACTGCAAAATGGATATCATAAGCATGAATGGGATTTTACTCCCATGCATCAAAACGTGATCACAGTGACCAATCAACAAAAGAAAAAAAAAAGAAGAAGAAGAAGAAAATCATGCAATGCACTTGAAGCATTTGCCTCGAACATGTAAAAACAACTAAAATAAAAGATATAAGTGATCCATTTTAGCTATGGCGTTAGTTAGGATCTAATAACAGAATCAGAATTTTAAACCGTTACATCCATAAATTCTTTGATGATATAGTAGTGCTTTCCACCATCAGTTCGGTTTTTCACTTAAGAAACGAATACATGGAAGAAAAAGAAAATAAAGGGCTTGGGACAACTCACCTTTTCCGCAGATACGGAGTCGAAGACATAGACTTCTCCCTGGAAAGAGAGAGTCAGCTGGTTCCCTCCATGACTCCGAGGTGGCATTGAGCCATGAGGATCAGAGAGAGCGCCATGGTCAGATGGAACGTCCGCCTCCATGCCCTCGCTCCCTGCACCATCATCTTGATCATCTTCCATCCCACTCCCATTGCTGTTATGATGCAGAGCTTGTTCGTGCTCTTGCATGTAATGCATTTGCATATGTTGACCTTCTGCAACGTGAATCTGGGGAGCACTACCGTGGACGCTGTCGATCTGCCCAGGAATATGCATGACAGCTTGCATACGATTCAGATAACTCGAAGAGTAATAGCTACTTCAGAGACCGTATTGATGCAATATATGGCCTTGTGCTGCTTTGACGTTGAAACTTCAATTAAACCAAAACCAAACAAACGAAAATTAAAACAAAATAAGCGTAGAAAACGTCTTCAAAATTACCATTCGAGGTGAAAAATTTCGGGAATCAAACACCAAGTTCGCAATCTCGACGAAGGAATCCGAGTTCCTCCTGATCCATAACTGGAGAGTTAAAAACCCAAACTTGTTGGTCGAAAATCCGTTTGCACTTCGCAGAGCTCCGAGATCAAAACCAAAGCCCTAATTAAAAATAGTAATATTCCAGTACGGTGACGAATTTCCTGAAGAACTGAAATATTAGATTCTTCTAAGTCAGGGTGAAAGGATTCCGACGGAGAAATATTGTGGGCAACAGAAGATCGAATTTTTTACTGTGATCTTGATGATGATCTCCGTAGATGCTCCACAGAACCGATAAATTTGCCCAGCAGATTGAACATGCAGAGGTCCTTTGGAGATCTCCGCCTAGACTCCGACGGAGCAAAATGTCTCCGGCAACCGAATGATCGGACCTGTGCCTAGGGTTTTGAAGAGCGCTTGAGTTTACAGGGAGAGAGAGTAAAAAAGGATAGTGTTTTTTATCGTAAGAAGATCAGCATGCGAATTGCGAACTGCGAAGAGAAAATAAGAAAATGGTGGATGATAACCCATGAAGTTTTTTTTAATTACAAACTGCCCTTCATTAAAAGAGAGATGACCTGATGGCCATCGCCATCGGCATCGCCCATCGGCGGCCAACGGGCCAAGGCCCAAGGGCCAAAGCCCAAACTCAGTCCACGAATTGACAATTAAAAGCACGTGGTTTCACGTGAGGAAAGGCAAGATTTTCCTGGGTGCACATGTGGTGTAAGATATCTCTGTCCGTGTATTTTATGGATTCCGAAAGATTGAAATTTTGTGGCTTTCATTGTTTTTCCTACATTTTTTCTCATGGAAAATATGTATAAGTGATATCTGCGACGGATAAATAATTTTTTATTTGAATAAATAATTGACAAGATGTATTGAGACAATTTTACTCATTTTAATAATAATTTTTTTATAAATAAAATAATTATTATACAATTTATTTACATAAAAAACAAATACTGGTAAATTTTGATTATTTGTTTTTAAATAATATCTCAAATTATTATCAAATAAACAATATTTACCCAAATAAATGAATTTATCCGATTAGGTGACTTTCCAAAAATTGAATGAAATTAAGCGAAATCCGATCCACGCCTCATACAGAGCGTCTCATACTAACCTCACAGTCTATCTTAACCACACATTGGAGACATTTTCCATACTCGCATTTATTATTTATGAAAAAATGTTATCAATACTGGAATGTGACTGTGAGGTCGGTGTGATGCGCGCAGATTTCAATCCCACAAGCGATATACTTTGTTGAATTGAAATTCAAGGAAAATCAGTTGATGATAATCAAGGCCCAAGCCCAAAACTTGTGCAAGAATTGATAATTAAAAGCACGTGGGCTCCACGTGTGATAAAAGGGACATGGGATTCTCCTGGGTGTATATGTGATACAGGATAACATGATATTGTTCTTGTGGGTCCGACCAAGTGATCACACTTTGATGAATTGAAATTGAAGGAAAATCGGTTGATGGTGATCAACATCATAAAAGAGTCAAGTCGATACAAGGAACTGGTTACACCGCAACAAGGAAGCGTTGCGGGCCCACAGCAGATTTTGGAATCTGGTGTGGGTTTGACGGGATCACATCTGCTCAGACTAATCGGTAATTTAAGGAAGCCTTGCGGGCCCACAGCAGAGGATTGGATCCAGAACCGGTGTGCTTAGATCCGTATCCAACTCCGAATAGGAAACATTTCTTTCAGTAGCTCAAGTCAGGGTGGTCTCCTATCTGGGCTTGTTACGTACTGGTTGTCTTTTCAGCTCGATTCCCAAAAGAACATTGGAACATGTGTAATGTTCGGCCCAAGCCCAAAACAAATTTATATGGAGCTGCATAACGAGGCCCGTAGATTATAAATATGCTTAGGCTTATTGTAGCAAACTATCTACATTTTATGGGGAAATAATTTAATGGGCAAATTTTTTAAATTTTTTTAACAATTGACTAGAAATAGATCAGGGGAGAAATATAAAATGATTCACAGCTCCGATTGTGTTGGAAAAAATAAAGGAGAAGAAATCGGGAGATATGAAGAGCTTTCATTTAGGTTTTTCTCCTAGAGAACTGAATGGAAACGGAGACAAGAGTGATGGATAAAGGCGAAGAAGAGAGGAAAAAAGA
The DNA here is from genome assembly GCF_000365185.1 of Nelumbo nucifera. Next base: position 344,219 of record NW_010729182.1, read on the forward strand.
GAGGATGGATATACCTCCATCCGAGTTCGATTCAATTAAAAATACCTAACATCCAAACTCAAATGGGAGAGCAACTATCGCCGCTGGTTTGACATGCAGCGGCAATGGTTGGAATGAGGTCGGTGGTGGTGAGGAGCAAGGACAAGAGAGAGAGAGACTGTCTTCTTCACCACCACCAGGTCCAAATGAAGAAGACAATGAACAATATATTTGTTAATGGAGAGAGAGAGAGAGAGAGAGAGAGAATGGGAGAGAGGGAGAGAGAAATGGGAGAGTGAGAAGAGGTTTGGAATGACAGTTTTTCTCTTAAGGGCAAAGAAGACATTTCATCTTTCCTATTATGGTTTAATGATAATAGCAATTGTTAGAAACAATAGGGGTATTCTAAGACAATAGTTAAATAATAATAAGGGTAGTGTTAGCCAATTAACCAAACAGGAAGGGTAGTTTAAGAAATTTGCCCTAAATCAAGTAGGATCCAAGCCCCTCATTTCCGTCTAATTACAATATTTCTGGTAAAGCATGTGTTAAATATAAGGCCTACTTAGTTTCAGCCCATCTCCATAAATCAGAAAAGCAAATACAAGCAAGAGAATTAGAGAGACCACTGGAAATGACCAACAACCCTTGACTAGCAACATGAGTTAATCAATCAATAGCTTGATTGGCTTCACAAAAGACATGCCGGTACTTCACTCCATAATCCAAGAATGTGCAAACCTAATGACACTCCTTGATCATAGTCTTCAATCTCCACAACAACTCCACCTCCTTATTTAAGCAATCAATGAAAAGCTTAGAATCACCCTCAATGGTTATTGGATGGTTCCTAAAGTTGAGAGCATAGTTATGGGCTTCCCAAGCAGCCCAACCCTCAGCTAGGTTAATTGTAGAAGTACCAACTAGATAGGCCTCAAGGTCAAGTATTTCACCGCAATGGTTCTAGCAATATAAGCTATATGACACAAACCATTCGACTGTTCGAGTCACAAGAATCATCAAAATTAATTTTGATACCACCCACTGATGACACGTCCAACGAAAGGGTGTCCAAAATTTTCTAGGGGAAGTAGAAGACTAATTGTTTAGGTTGATTTTTAAATCCATGAAAAGATTGAATGCACTCTCCAATAAGATAGGGGAAGGAATCAACTTTCTGCTAAAAATATTATCATTTCTGTTTTTACATAAAAACCAAAGAATTATGGCACTTTTTCAACATTTGAACACATTTTATTGTTACTTCTATAATCCCATACCTATCCCATACCTATCCCACCAATCCCACTAGGGTTGTTCACGAGTTGGATTGGGTTAGTTTATTGAGATTTTTTCAACTGACTCGACCTGATCAGGTTACCTGAAATTGAAACCAAAATCGACCCTGTGTTAAGCAAAACCGACCTGGTCGGTTTGAGTCGGGTTGGGTCGGTTTGGGTCGATTTCGGCTCTAAGTTCAACCATGGTAATAAATTGGTAGATTAGAGAAAGATGACTGAAATTTGATGTAAAAAAGGACACCTAATTCTATTAGAAAAAGGATAATGAAATTGATAGGGGGCGGACCAAGTTAGAATAGAAGTTATCAAGAAAATAGAAAGTCGAACTGTATTAGAGAAAGAAGACTGAAATTTGTATATTTCAAGAAACCTTCTAATCTAAGTAAAAAATGACACCTAATTCTAATTGTAATTAGTTGCCTATTTGGTGTAAAAGACCATAAAAACTATGATCCTTTGATTATTTTCTTTAAACTTTTTCAAAAAAATTCCTTGTCTAGTTGTCTTACAATACTTGCCATTAATGTCATTCCTAACTAGAAGAATAGAAATTAAGTTAGGTTGTAACTAGGATAGAGACAACTTAGTTAAGTAGGATTGATTCGGGTTGGGTCGGTCTGGATTGGTCGGTTTGATCGGGTTGGGTCTTCTTATGAGCAGCCCTAAATCCCACATTGAATTATCAGCATCACCAGGACAAATAATACTTTGCATATCACGATTGAATTATCAACACCACTGGGGCAAATAATCCCATTGTAAGGGATTTGTTAAATGAACTTTATGAAGAAAGATTATCTTGACAATACAAAGCTTTGCAAGTTCAAATAAAAAATATTATTTTATTTAAAAAAATTAATTGTTAATTTTAACCTTCTTAATATATAAAAGTAATTAGGCCACCTTCTTAATTTTAACATGGTTCAAGCACACCATGTTTAATTTGTACTTTTCCCCTCCATGATCACGCGCCAATCCCAATTCTCCCTCCTTACATCTCTCTTCCGACTCCTTGTCTTCAACTTCAATTAGAGCACCATCAAATAGTTCAACTTACCCATAGAAATTATTCTCTCCTCCGACTCTTCATCTTCCGCTTGAATTAGAACCCCATCAGTTCGACTTTAATTGCCAACTGAGAGTTATAAATTCGCAGAGGATTAACTTTAATCCTTCCTTTGACTCTCTCACTCATTTATTGTTCATAGATTTAGGTTGTGGTGGTCAAACAAGTCATGATTTAGGTCGAGCAAGACAGGGGCATTGTGGTCGAACAAGTCAAATAGGGTGAAGACGTTGAGGTAACCAAAATTTCTATATCCATAGAGGTTAGAAATCTCTCATACTGGTTTTTGATTGCATATTTAGGTTATAAATCTCTTTGTTTGTCATGATTTCCAACATTAGGTCGAGCAAGACTGTAGCTGTGGTTGAGCAAGCTAGATAGGGGGAAGACATTCGAGTAATGTTTATCTTTATCTCTTGCCTAATTTAGGATATCTCTTTCTCTCTTGCCCAATTTAATGTTTATCTTTTTTGTTTGTTGTAGGAATGATCAAACTTAGACTTTCTCCATCCCATAAGGTTTGAACTATAACATATATCATCCACAAAGAGAGATTCAATCTTAGGTTAGTTTGTGTGCATCATCTATTTATTCTCTCTATATATACTGCTTCAACACCAATACAATTATTATATTTTGTTGATATAGAAATTCATAGAGAACTATATTATTTGATTATTTCAATAAAATACCATCGGGAATCAAACAATTAACTTAATAATTTATGTACTTTTGATAAGGCAATCTGTAGAGAACTAGCACCACCATGTTTGTGTTTAGGGGTGGCAATTTTTCACCCAACCCGCTGAACCCACCCAACCCACC
>NW_010729182.1:347544-381012 GCF_000365185.1 Nelumbo nucifera
AATTAAATAATTTATAATTAATGCATTAATTTTCTATTAATTATTTGACTAAATTTAGTTTTGTCTTGAATCAACACACTTCACCCAACATAAATCCAAATCAATTTCACCCGACTCCAGAATAGTTCAACGCAGTCTGACCCGATCCAACATATACCGATTCAGGTCGAGCCGAATTCGAAATAGACTCAGGCGGGATGGTTTTGTACCGCTTACTTTGCCTGGTTTGGGTTGTCTGGTCCAATCAACACCGCACATCCCGACCTGACTCGATCCGAACCGATCCAAATCGACCCGAATCCGAAATGGTTCCGGTCGGGATGGTCCAGTGTCTATGTGCTTTTGTTTGGGCTAGACTGCCCGCTCCAACCAATATCCACATAACCTGACCCGATTTACTTACATGGACCCACTTTGGGTCAATTGGTTCGGTCCCAAACCCATGCACAAACCTAATATGGGCCGGTCCAAGTCAATCCACCATTGATTAGACCAATCCGATCCGACCGGACTGATCTAGATCTAAACAGTCCAACCGGTTTGAACCTAAGTGGTTCAATCAAACTCGAAATCTGAACATAGTGAAATGGCTTCGTATGTAAAAATAACATGCATATAATGTGATTTGAACCTTCACCACTTGTGTAAATAGTAACTGTTATCACCATCAAACTATAACCAACTTATTTGTTAAAAGAGAGTTAGTTTGTTTTTTAAGTCCATAAGTATAAGATTAATGGGTTTAGACGGGTTGGATTAGGTTAAAGCGGGTTTGGGTTGAACCCAACCCATTTAATTTTATATAACTGGGTCATTAATGGGTTGGCGGGTTAGATGGATTGGGTTGAAACTTAACCCAACCCAACCCGCCCAATTGCCACCGCTATTTGTGTTGATTGTTATCCAGTTAATTATTATATTTAATAAGATAATGTTGTATTGGATGTTATATGCAAACCCCATTTATACATGTCAAATGTAAATTTAATTGTTAAAGTTATGAATGCCTATGGAAAATAAACCCAAAAAAGATTTGTGGTTAAACTACATAGATGCATGCAAAAACGATTACTATTGAGATTCGCTAATGAAGAACAAAGTTTGTAATCTTCAATTAAAAAGAAAGGGATTTTTGGACTGCACTCCCCCTCATAAATCTTTTTTGCAGCCCCCTCCTAGTTTACTAGTAGCCCCCCCTATAAACCATATCCTGCCCATGAATTTGGCATCAATCCACGGGCAAGATTTAGTCCACCCCTAGGTGGAGCTAGGATTTTCTAGGGGTGGACTGAATCATAAAAACCCTAAAAGAAAACCTCATGGGTGGGGATAGTCAAGCTGAAGTGTTTTTCAAGAGGTTAAAAGAGAGATACGAGAGAGATACTCGGTTTCTCTCTTCAAATCTAAGGATTTTGGTACGAAAGGAATTGTTTATTGACATAAAAACATCAAGAAGGAGGGGAAGAGGGGCCACTTAGTCAAAAACCAAGGCCATGAGTTTGTTTCTGATTCTGATTCCAATTATCTAGTCTAATCCAAGGTTGACAACCTTGGCTAAATCATACATTCATACTCTTAGTCATGAGTCTGATTTTGATTCCTATGTCCATACCCATGTAAGAGTTGACACTTATACAGGGACACAAATGGTTCTAGAATCTAGGAAAAACCCAAAATAACCTTCATTAATACTTAAATTCTGATAAGCATCACTTAGGAGTACCCAAACAAAATCCCCAACTATCCCCTCTTTCAAGGTCTATACCATTGCCCTTATCTATCCTCTACTTCCATGCCAACAAGTTCAACATCTTCCTCAAACAAGGTCTATACCATTGAATAAACTTTCTTGCTAAATACTTAAACATATTAGCATATATTGTTAATTCTTCCCATGTATCAAACCAGGAGACTTTTCATCATAAAGCCCTCCAACCAATAAATCTTAACAGAGAAAAATTTTCACTTAAAATGGTGATGACTTGTCTTTAATGTTTCAAGAATAAAGTCAAACAAGTCATGAGAACAAGGAAGTTTTGGAAGGCTTATTCAAGCAGAAAATACTAACCTATTTTGGTTAGCATACAAAGCAAATGCAATCAAATAAACACCGATGAATCCATGGTCACATACTTCAAGAAAATGCTGATTCGTCTTGCATTGAGTAATTCATTCTCAGGCCCACCCTTGTACAGTTCAATACTGAAGTTTAGGGTTCCTTTAGCCTACCCTTCCTTTCTTAATTTTTCCACCATCCACATTGATTCCAATTTTCTTAATTCGGATTAGCTGAATGTGAGGATGTGTAACGGGCTATGGAACCAATGATAATGCCCCACAACAATAATAAAATGCATGGGCCCATAGTGAAAGGTTGAATGGTTAGGCCCATTTGTTTTATGACTGGTGTTGGTCGTTATCATTGGTTCCACATCCTGATAAACAACTATTGTGTTCAACTAATCCTATCTCCATTTTTCTCTACCAAAATAATGTACTTCAGGAGTAGATCTTCCAGGCATTAAAAAATAGAGGAAAATATCTCTTCTTTGCCTCCCCCTCTAGCATCCTGCCTTCTCTTGCTTCACTAAATAAAAATCATCCAAGTACCCATCAAATTCCTTTTCCCTTATTGCTAGAACTTCAATTTCTCACAATATCTCTAAAAAAGAGGATTACTATTTCGGTTTGAGCAAAAGATTCCTCGAACAACTCTTCACCATTAGTCTCTCTGAGATTCCAATCCAATCAGAGATTATACCATTGTAAAATTGCAATATGACTCAAGTAAGCATCTTACAAAGTTATAACCACCCAATCAAAACAAAAGTAATTACCAATTGGAACATTAGCTATTAGGTTTCCCCCAAATAATACATTTCCAAGAAAATGTCAACCCACAATGTTTCCCAACATTTATTCTTCTTTCTTACATGAGCACCTTCTACAACATTATTCAAAAAATAAAAAATAAAAAAAAAACACTTGTTTCACTCAGACCATCTTCAAGCCCATGTCATAGATGAGAGATACATCACTTGACACTAATCAAGTTGGAGGATTTCTCAGAAGAAGAAGATGGTACAAACAAGAGTCCACTCTAACTAAAAGACCTAAGCTGGGCAAAAAAGCATCAGGGCTTCACAAAAGCAGAGGCATAGTAACATAAACTCTTTTATGGATAACAAAATGTTCACTGCTAAAACAAGAATTGTATGACAATCTTATTATTAATAATCATTATCTAGTGAATAATGATGCTAGCTTACTTATTATTGATTTCCCTTGCTTTTGATAATTGTCCAGATTAATAAATTATATGGTAGACCTATTTGAATAAAGTGTTAGTTCTTGCATTTGATTGGGCCATCACCTTTCTTCAGGTTATAGCAAGTTACCAGCAAGAGTTTTGCTTGAATAGTTAGATATAATAGGGATGATTGAATCAATTAGAGCTAAGTAGGGGTGTTCATGGTCTGGTTGGGTTCGGTTTGGAGATCTTAGACCAAATCAATAAATTATGGTTTGAGAAATTCTCAAACCAAACTGAATTGTTTCATTACATAAATCAAACTATTTTATTATGGTTTGGTTTGGTTTGTAACAACTAGACTTACAGTAAAGATGAAGTCTTTGTGCTAGTGTACAACAACTTGATCCCTAGAGCATTAAAAGGTGTTTTATGCACTGGTTTCTATAGTGGACTAACGATTAGTCTATTCTAACTAACATTTTCATTTAGGTAATAATTATGGATCCATAAGCTTTGAAAGGTGTTTTATTCACTGGTCTCTCTATACAAATACATTGTGCATAAAAGATATGGATAAGAGTTGGATGACTAGGCCAAAGTATCTACTTAAGTCATAGAATTGATAACCTTTAACATAAGATTTTCTTTATGTTACACATGTCCTTAGTAATACATTTTATTTAATGATAACCATAGGTAAAGTGCTGAATATTGGAAAAAAGTACAAAATTTCATAGAATTTCCTAAGAACCATTTTGATGTCGATGGAAAGATTTATTGTCCATGCAACCGGTGTTTAAATGTATACATGAAGTCTAAAGAAGATGTTGAAGCTGATTTGCTTTGGAATGGAATCATGTCGGGTTACACGAATTGAAATTTACATGGTAAGAGCTATACTTCATTATCACATGGTCCTTCAACTCAAGATGAGCATTCCTGTGTTGATATGCATGTGTTATTACATGGTGTGTTTAGAATGATATCAAAAGATATGGATAGACCTACAACATATGTAGCCTTTCAAGAGGGTCTGAATTCAGAAGCTAAAAGCTTCTTCCAATTATTACAAAATGTTAAAGAACCCTTATATTCAAGATGTGATATATTGACAAAGCTTTCTTTTATTGTGAAATTATTTCAAATCAAGTGCATGCATGGGTGGTCTAACAAATCACTTGATGATTTGCTTAAGTTGTTGGGAATTGCCATTCCAAAGGGTAAGGCATTGCCAATGAATTTTTACAAGACAAATAAGATTATTCGGGAGTTGGGTCTCACTTATACTAAGGTCGATTCATGTTGGAATGATTGTCAACTATACTACAAGGGTAAAGTTGAGGATGAAGTATGTTCACATTGCCATGTCTTTAAGTGGAAAGACACTACTAATGGTTTTGATGACGAGGAAATGTACACAATTACAAGTAAAGTAAAAAAAGATCCCTACTAAGACATTGTGACATTTTTCTCTAATTCCAAGGCTACAATAGTTGTTTGTGGAAGCACAAACTGCAAAAAATATGAAATGGCCTGTTGAGGGTCGGACTCAAGATGGAATAATGAGACATCCAGCAGATTCACTTGCATAGAGATCTTTAGACGAGCGATATCTGAATTTTACATTTGATTGTCACAATGTATGTTTTGACATAACATCTGATGGATTTAATCCATTTGGAACTATGAATATATCACATAGTACATAGCCAATTGTGGTGATGCCATATAACCTACCACCATTGTTGTGCATGAAATCAGAATACTTTATCTTGCCTGTGTATACTTGGTCCGATTAGTCCTAATAATGATATTGATGTGTGTTTGCAACCATTGATAAAGGAGTTGCAGATATTGTAGAACGAGGGAGTCATCACATATGATGCATAGTCAAAGTCAAAATTTTAATTGCATGCAACTGTACTTTGGACAATCAATGACTTCTCAGTATATGCAATGATGTGAAGATGGAGTACAAAAGGTGAACTTGCTTGTCCTTATTGTCATAAGGAGACAAACTCTTTGTGATTGAATAATATTAATAAGTATTGTTACATGGGGCATCGTCGATTCTTGAGCAATGAACCAATGATCATAGATTTAGGCATGATAAAAGAGGGTTGATGGAGGGTGATTTGGCCTGACCTCGCAGCATGGGTACACGTGGGCGTGACCTTGCTCAAACAGTGATTCAGCATGACAGCGCAACGAGCGTGAGCATAACTCGGAGGGAAAGTCCCACCGAGTTCAACTCGACAACTCGGCGAGTAAACTACTCACCAGGAGCCACCTTACCCGCACCTCCTCCCCGGGGTTAAGGCACTTCGGGGGGTCCCGAGTTCGGGGCGCCCTGACCCCTTTTAAGACCCGAGCTCCTCCTAATGGACCTCGGGCCACTCCCAGGCAAGAACGCACCGATCCTTCTCCGGACACCCCGAGGCCCAGGCACCTCGGGTCAGCTAGCTCGGCACAACCGGCTACAGGCAGCCTGTCACTCAAAGGATAGCCCGGCTCAGGGTAGTTCGGTATACCACAGGAGAACTTCCTACTCGACCGCCGTACCCGACAAATCTATGGACAGCAGGCATGTCCCTCTCGTCGCGCCTGCCACCTTTAGAAAGGTGTCCCGCACCTGACAGATACGTACCCTGCAACGATGGCCCCGCGCGTGCCACCTCAACCTTGCCTGTAACGGTTGTGGCAGATTGACAGTGGCGGTTATACCTACCCTGTCAGAAGTCATAGGGCCTGAAGCAATGGAATTCGGTTATAAGGGGCTTATTCTCAAGGAACAAGGTATTTTCGAATCACCTATGTAACCTGCACTCTTAGCCTTCGTTCTCCTTTTGCTTCTTGCACACAATACTAACTTAAGCATTAGAGAATTCCTACCGGAAAACATCCCAGGAGTTCTTCCTCTTTCCTCTAGTCTCAAGTACCTCTCAGGAGCCACGCGAGCACCAGCTAGGAGTAACTAGATTGCGCTACATCAAGGGTTTAATGATAAGCAAGAATGAAGAGAGGCACTAAAGCAATTATGTGGGGGTGAGTTGTTAGATGAGGTTAATAAGATAAATGTGACATTTGTGAAGCTGCCTAAAAAGATATCCAACACTAAGAAGAGGAGTTGAACCTAAGCAAGGAGAAAAGCACCTAAGAATGGTGGTCTAGTCCAAATAAAGGGAAAAACGCCTAAGAAGAGGAAACAAGTCCAATCAAATGAAAAAATACCTAAGAAGAGACAACACAATTGGAAAAATAAGAACATCTTCTTTAACTTACCATATTAGGCAAGTAATTTAGTGTGCCACAACATTGATATTATGTATATTGAGAAGAATGTGTTAGATAATATCCTTGGGACATTATTGAACATGGAGAAAAGGCAAAATGCCACTTGAAATCACGTTTGGATTTTCGTGTAATGAATATCAGATATTCACTTCATTCATAGGTTATGCCGTTTGGTAAATCATACTTGACCCCTGCAAGTTTTACAATGACATCAAAAGAGAATGAGATATTTTGTACAGTCATAAAGGGTGTAAAAGTTCCTTATAGGTATGCTAATTATATTTCATAGTACACTAATGTTCAAAAGAAGTAAATTTTAGGTCTTAAAAGCCATGATTGCCACATTTTAATGTAACTACTCCCAATATCCATACATAGGACATTGTATCAGAATGCGGTCACTGCCTTTGTTGAATTAAGTAGGTTTTTTCAATATTTATGTTCCAAGGTTTCAAGTGAAAATGATTTTAGGGTTTTTGAGCAACGAATAATACCCATACTTTATTGCATGGAAAAGATCTTTCCACCTTCATTATTTGATATCATAGTACATCTAAATGTGCACTTAGCAAGTGAGGCAAGATTGACAGTCCTACTACAATATTGTTTGATATACCTAGTTGGGAGGTGTGTATACATTTTCTCAATTCATTTGTTTTATTAATATATTTTAATAAAAACTATAGTTTAAAAGAATATTCTAAAACTTGTTCTTTAGATATCTATGAAAGTTAAAGTCATATGTACAAAATAAAAATCGACCTAAATGATCAATTGCAGAGAGATATCTAGTAGAGGAATGTGTAGTATTTTGTTCTTGTTACATGCATGATGATGAGATGAGATTTGATAGAAATGTTCGTAATGATTATTCTAGAGAAGATGGAGAAGGTCGATCATATGGGATGGGTGTGCCATTTTATTTAAATCTTAATAATTTAAATAAGACACATAGATATGTTTTGTTTAATACCAATTCACTCAGCCCATTTATCAAGTACGTATTTATAACCTCCTTATAACTTAATAGATTGTTAAATCCAATGTTTTTTTTTCATTAATTAATGTCAATGTATCTTATGCAGAGAACATAAGTTGGAGATTCAAAATGTGTATCCTCGAAGAACACCTATGTTTAAAGAATAAATCCATAATAGTGACTTCCCTAATTGGTTCAAGGAATGAGTTTATTCTACCATGAGCGATGAAATATCTACAGAAATTAAGAGCCTTGCTTAGGGTCCTGATGTAGTGGCTCAAAGATTTAGTAGATGTATCGTTAATGGTTTTCGATTTTGCACAACAACTCGTGATGAAGATAAAAAAACTCAAAATTGTAGGGTTATCGTTACTACACGAACATCAAGCTTTTCGCGTGCTAGTGATAGGAATCTAGTGGCAGGGGATTTGAACTAGTATGGTCGACTGACAGAGATTATAGAGTTGAACTATGTAGGGTACAAGAGAATTGTGTTGTTTAAGTGTGATTGAGCTAATGTAAAATAAGGAAAAGGGGTTAAAAGGGATGAGTTTGGATTTGCTCTTGTGAATTTTAACCATCTATGTCATAGAGAAATCAATAATACAGATGAACCATATATATTGGCAAACCATAATAATCTATTATGTATGTCTAGTTTATATGAAACTAAAATTAAAAGGAAATTGGTTCATCACCACCTATTGAACATAGTAGTAGTAATAGTAGTAATAATCTATTATGTGATTCTTAATAAGTAGTGGCATTGTGTACTCATCTTCCTCTACATCAAGTTCATCTTTTAGTGAAATTAATCTTTATTTGCAAAAAAAAAAAATGTAAGTTTCCTCACATATGAGGAAATAGAAAATTTTGATATTTTAGGATATGCTTGCTGCCATGATTAACATATGCTTGCAAAAAAAAATGTAAGTTTCCTCACATAATTAACATATGCTTGCCGCCATGATACTTAATCTATTAACCCCATTGGTGTCCGCAATAGCATCAAAATCTTCTTTTAGCATATCGGAAATCTCATTACTGAGCCACTCCTTTCTCCCATTAGTAAACCTATTATTGACACTAGGCCTACTAATGAGTCCACTAGTGATGCGGCTTGTCAGCTCATTGACCAATCAAGGCTCATTACTTTTCTAGTGCAACCATCTTCCATGTCACTCTCGCCTTTATTAGGTCCACTCATTCTAGGAAACCTCCATCTTATTTGAAAGATTATGTTTGTAATGCCATTTATCCCTTAGCCAACTTGGTTTCTTATGACAAGTTTCTTCTACTTATTAGTAGGCCTTCATTAACAATGTTTTCTCTACCATTGAACCCAAAAATTTTTCTCAGGCTGGTCTCGACCCCAATTGGCATAAGCCCATGGTAGATGAGTTGGCCACCTTGGAACGGAATAATACTTGGATACATGTTGATCTGTCATTGGACAAACAAGCCAATATGATCCAATGGGTATATATATATATAAGATCAAGTTTAAGGAAGATGGCACAATAAAGCACTACAAGGAATGCATTGTAACCAAGGGATACACTCAAATCAAGTGCATGGATTATCACCATTTATGCCTCTATTGCCAAGTTGGTCATAGTATGTAGTGTTCTGGCTATAGCAAACACCAAAAGTTGGGAGCATCGTTAGCTTGATGTCAATAACACATTTCTTTACGGTGACCTCCAAGAGGAGGTGTACATGTAGATTCCACCTCGGTTTTTCATTGCCAATGATCAACAAATTTGCAAATTAAACATGCCTTTCTATCAGGGGTGGCAAATGGGTGGGTTGGGTTGGGTAAGGGTTGAATACCAACCCACCATGACCCATCATCAATCTTTGTTAAAGAGTCATAACCCACCCTAACCCTAACCCACCCTGACCCACACATATTGACCCACTTGACCCATCCATATTGACCTTTAACCACCCTCACCCATACTAGCCCACCTACCCTCATTTATAAATACAAAAATGGGTCGGGATGACACATATACCCAAAATAGTAAAATTTGAGAGAATAATCTCTCTCAAGACTATCACGTGACAAAAATGAGCCATGTCAACTCGTATACTCAAAAATGCAAAAACTGCAAAAAAAAAACAAAAAATTTATAGAAAAAAATGCAAAAAAAACAAAAAATTGTAGGAAATGCATGAAAAACACCAAAAAATGCAAAATTTATGCAGAAAAGCACCAAAAAACTGTAGAAAATGAAAAATAATGCAAAACTTTCATAAAAGTACTTTCTTAAAAGCACTTTCATTCGTAAAAGTACTTTTATAAAAGTGTTGTTGTAAAGTACTCTAACAAAAGTGATTTTATGTTTTCATAAAAGTGTCTTCGTAAAAGTACTTTAATAAAAGTACTTTCATGTAAAAGTGCTTTTATGCTTTCATAAAAGTATTTTTGAAAAAGTACTTTTATAAAAGTGCTTTCGTGTAAAAGTATTTTTGTAAAAGTGTTTTCGTAATTCCTTTTCATAAAATTGCTTTTGTGAAAGTGCTTTTGTATAAAATTGCATGTGAACTCGAAAGTTAATAAAATCTATTTTACTTCACTTTTAATCTCAAAATGAAATGTGGCATGGTGGTCTGGGAGTTTGATGAGATGTGGCCACTGTAGGAGGCATGAGTTTGAATCACTACAACATATGCAACGTGAAGGTCTAACTTCTAAAGGGCGAAGACCTAGTTGATAGGAATATCGTTGAACTACCCTTTGAGGATATTAGCCATAATGATAATTCTAGAGGAAACAATGGCCTTGCAGTTATGTAAGCCTGTTCAGTAGTTGTTGGTGCATAGAAATTCTTTTAGTTGTGCCTGGATTCTATGAAGCTAAGTTTGGGTTAAAGTTTTAAAAGAATTTTGTTTATTAGGCCATGCTTGGGAGTGCATAAAAATAAGTGCTTATTTAAAATAAATGTTTATTTGGGCCATTAAGCACTTATTGGTATTTGGGAAATAAGCCTGAAATAAGTGCTTATTTTAAAAATAAGGGATTGTTTTTTAAGCCCAAATTTCCAGCTTTTTTTAAGTGTTTATACAATAAGCACTTATTCTTTTTTTTTATCTTCCAAAATTATCCCTAATTGAATTTTAAAGTGCCACTTATAAAATTATTCCTAGTTGAATTTTATAAAAGTACTTTTACGAAAGCACTTTTACAAAAGCACTTTTATAACAGTACTTTTACGAAAGCACTTTTATGAAAGCATTTTTATAAAAGCACTTTTATAAAAGTATTATTATTAAATCACTTTTATAAAAGAACTTGAAAGCATTTTTACAAAAGAACTTTCATAAAAGTACTTTTATAAAAGTGCTTTTGTAAAAAACGCTTTCAAAAAAGTACATTTATAAATTCTTTTAATTCAATACTATAATTAATAATATTAATTAATTAATACCATTAAATATTAAAAATTATGAAAAATAATGCAATTATAAATACTGTAGTTAAAAATGTTAATTAATTAATACTGTAATTTTATAATACTCTATTACAATCACATATTAATATTATACTGTAATTAAAATTATATTGTAATTAACTAAACACAAAAAAAAACTGCAATTAATTAAATATATATTATATTAATTAATACTGTATTGATTAATTAAATGAAATACCGTATTTAGTTAACAATAATTTAACATTAATTAACAGTAATTTAGTTAAAAGTAATTAAATTACATTTTACATTAATTAACAGTTATTAGTTAAATGAAATATTGTATTATTCAAATACTGTTAATTATTATTATTATTATTTTGTTTTTATGGATATAAATTTGCAACAACAAATTGAAAACTGCAAAATAAAATTTAATTACACTTCAATCACATAAACAAAGCAAACATTTTCAAATAGATGGCAACAACAAAAATAAAAATAATCTACACCATTTTTAAATAAAGAAACCGAGCATTTTAAATACAAAATGTTAATAAATAAATGCTGTAATTAATAATATTAATTAAATAATACTGTTAATTGTTAAAAATACTGTAATTATGCAAGAAAATACTATTAATTAATAATACTGTTTTTCAACAAATACTGTAATTATTAAATTACTGTATTTATTTAAACTACACTAGTTTCTGGAAATTATCATATTTTCAAAAATATATTGGTAGTTTCTTGGCTAAAACTAATATTATGTAAATTTTTGGTAATTACAATTTAAAAATATTTAGTTATAGCTTAAAAATAAATACTGTGAATTATATTACTGTTACTTAATTACTATTAATTAATGTTAAATGTAATTCAATGTAATTTTATACTACTTATAGCTAAACTTATAATCACTGTTAATTACAGTTTAAAAATCATTTATATCTTGTAATTTTATGCTATTTATAGCATAATAGACATCACTAATGTATTTTACATTATTTATAGCATAATAGCATAAAATTACATTTAATTACAATTTTAATATTTTGAAACATTAATAGTATTTGTATAATTGATGGATATTTTTATTATGTTTTGGTTACTTATTCCAAATTATATCACTAAATTGCATTTAATACTGCATTCCAGTAAATACTGTAATTATTAAAATACCAAATTATTAATAATATTTTAATTTTTAAATTAATGTATTTATTGAAGAAATATATTTACCATGAAATATAATTGAAAAATAATTATTTAGTTACATTTTAAAAAATAATTACTATTAATTGTTGTTAATTAATACTATTTTTTATAAATATTGTTAATTAACAATACTCTATTTATTGAGAATACTGTTAACTATTAAAAATACTGTAATTATGAAGAATACAGTTAATTATTAACAAAATACTATATTTATTGACAATACTTTTAATTATTAACAATACTATAATATTAAAAATACTATTTTTCAATAAATACTGTATTTATTATATTACTGTGTTTATTTAAATTACATCAATTTTTGGAAATTATCCTATTTTCAGAAATATATTGGGAATTTCTTGGCTAAAACTTATTAAATGTAGTTTTCTAGTAATTACAGTTTAAAAATAATTTAGTTACAGCTTAAAAATAAATACTGTGAATTATATTACTGTTAATTAATAACTAGTGTTAATTAATTACTGTTAATTAATGTTAAATGTAATTTTCTGGTAATTAAATGTAATTTTATGCTATTTATAGCTTAGCTTATAATTACTGTTAATTATTAATAATACTGTAATTATTAAATTACTGTATTTATTGAAAAAATATAATTACTGTTAAATACAGTTGAAAAACAAATATTTAGTTATTGTTAAAAATGTAAAAATAATTATTGAAATCATATTTATAAAATTACAATAAATAATTTTTGAAAAGAAAATAAATATTAATTATAGTATATATAAATATATAATGAATATACACTATTATTGTAAAATTGTTACTAATAAATATAATTTTGTTGATATGACATAAGTGAAATTAGTTATTTACAATATTATTTAGTTATTGAAATAATATTGTTATTTAAATTCTTAAAATATTAATTATTTATTAAATTTAATAATCCATAAAATTATATTTGTACTATTATTACATAATTTGTTATTAATTTTGTAAAGTATTAATTTATTATTAATATAAATGTTGATGCTTGGATTGGCCAAGGATAACAAGGTAATTTTGTTCCCGAGCTTCAGTGGGGATGGCCGAAGGCTTCGAAGGTCCGAAGGAGGGGAAGCCAAGGCTGAGGGCTATTGTCTGAGGCAGAAGGTCTTCTTTGGATGCTATAGGAGCTGAAGGCTGGCACCCAGTATAGTGTGCGATGGGTTCAAAGGAGGTCCTGCAAGGACAAAGGTGTCAAAGGCCTCGGGTGGAAACCCGAGGCGAAGACTCCGACGATCAAGTTAGTACAAGCGTAAGGAGAGTCCAAAGTCTGGAGCCGAAGGGTTCGGGTGAGGACTTAAATAACACTTAAGTTCTCGAGAGGGCAATAGCATTTGGAGGTTACACAAGCTTTGGAGGGAGTTCAGAGAGTCTAGCCCCTTACCTTGTAGGGGGTGCTTCATGTTTATAGTTGGAGTTGCCTGGGAGTAGACCTAAGAATTGGGTTGGGTCAAGGTAATTCGGGTTGATTTCGGGTCGGGTTGACTTTCAGGTTGGGTTGTCAAATGCTAGACCCTAACCCTAAATGTTCGGGTTAGGGTTGACCCATAGATCAATTCGGGTCATCCCAAAAAATAATTGAAATTAAAAAAAATAAAGAAAAATTATATGAAAATGTCAAAATTAAAAGAACTAACCTTAAATTTCCAAATATAAAATAAAAAACTTAATCATTTAACAATTTAAAGAGAAAACAATAAAAAGTAAAGACTAAATAGAAAAAAATTAAAGAGTGCAAACTTCTAAAAATGCATAAATAATCCCAATTAGACTTGATAATCGGGTTAGCGGGTTGACCCATGACCCGACCCAACCCAACCCAGTTCTTTGGGTTGGGTCGGGTCGTTTTCACATTTGGGTAGCTAAATATGAGACCCTAACCCTGTTTTTTTGGGTTGGGTTCGCGGGTTGGGTCTACTTTTTGCCAGGTCTACCTGGGAGTAGTTGGGCCTGGCTGGTCCAGATACGAGGCTTACGAGGGCCTGGCGAGATCCTCTGCTAGAGCCACGCGGTGCTCTTAGATTGGGTTCGTTTGATCTGTGCCTGAGCCCTGAGTGTCCCCATAGTATGCTCAGGTTGGTGCCCTTTGGTTAGACACATGTCAGCTCCGTACTGGCCGGCCAAATGAGCCTACATCACTTGCCCCTACTTCTGAGGCCGAGGTGGGGGTTAAGGAGAGGCCTCGGCTTCGTCCGAAGGAAGTGTCAATGGCAGTAGGTGCCATTGGGCCTTGTTTGGCAGAGTATACCTTGCTGTGGCATTGCCTTCATCTCGCTTCTACATCCACTTGATTTTCAACTCGTGGAGGAGTGAAGCTGCGGATGCCTCGATTTCGGCCTCATCTAGGTAGCTTGGGGCGAAAGGGGCTTGGCGGAGCCGACTCCACGCCTCCTACTTATGTGGTGACAGTCTAGGGCCGTGTGTGGCACGGGATCATACTCGATATGAGTATGACACAGGGAGAGCTTCCCCTAAGGGGGATAGTCACCTTCGAGTAAACCGGTTTGTGCGCCCGCCTAGTCCATTTGCACTAGCCGGTGGGTTGTGGTGAGTGGACCTGCTAGTTTGCCCAGCGTTGTTTTGTCTCCTCGAGGCTGGGTGTCAGTTGTCAGGCGTTGTTTCATCTTCTCGAGACTAGGCGCCAGTTAAGCATCATTTCGTCTCCCCCAGACTAAGCGCCAATCAAGAGTCGTTTCGTCTCCCGAGGTCGAGTGACGGGTGTCACGTTCTGGATGGGCAGTAGAGGCAGGAGACTTGCGGTCGTTGGATTGGGCAAGATCTGGGCCATCCATTCTTTTATAAATAGGGGGCTTAGTCGCAGTTCTCTCGTCATTTGTCTCTAGGCGCCCTGGTTATTGAGTGAACAGCTCCCAGACTTTTCCATTCTTCAACAGACTTCATCTCCTCTCTTTCTTCTCTCCAACTTTTAGGTAATTCCTTGCAACCTGTCTTTCTAAGACTATGGTCCTGAGTGCTATGAACTTCTAAATGCTTCCGAGGGGAGCTCTCCTCGGACCCCTTCCCCTCTCTCTTCCTTGGGTCCCTTAGCTGTTGTTCCTTTTCGGCAGAAGGTGATAGTGCTGAGGGAAAGAGTAGCCTCAAGGGATGCCAAGGGCAGCCACTAAGGCGATGACTCTCCCCGTGAGAGTGCCGCGTCAGTATTGCAGAGGGAGCCCGAGGGATCCCCTTAGGCCGAGGGGGAGGGGGTCCTGGAGACCATCCTGGGACCCGTAGATGGGAGCACTGCTCGAAGGGTGGTTGCAGCTAATCGCTAAAGACTTCGATATGATTGGAGCTGAGGTCCCTGGCGAGCTGTAACCCTGCGAGAAGGGCCTCGTACTTGGCTTTGTTGTTGGATGTTAGGAATTCGAATCTCAGTGCGTATTCTATGACAACGTCATCAACGGTGAGGAGGATGAGGCCCGCTCCACTTCCTTTGGCATTGCACGATCTGTCGACAAAGAGTCTCCATGCTAGATGGGCTTCCTCGGCTGGACTCGCTTCTTCTGGCTCATCTTCGAGGGGTCGGCAGAGGGGTCTGCTAAGGGTGCACTCCATTACAAAATCAGCTAAGGCTTGCGCTTTGATTGCGGGCCTCGGCTGGTACTAGATGTCGAACTCAGACAGCTCGACTGCCCACTTAAGAAGGCGTCCCGAGGTCTCAGGCCTGGCGAGGACGACCTTAAGGGTTTTGTTTGTCAAAACCACAATGGTGTGAGCTTGAAAATATGGCCTAAGCTTTCTGGCCAAGATAACAAGGGCGAAGGCTAACTTTTCCACTTCGGGGTACCTGGTCTTAGAGTCGTAGAGGACCTTGCTGACATAGTATATTGGTCTCTGGACTCCGTCATCTTTTATCAGGACCGAGTTGATGGCCTCGTAAATCCATGTAAACAATGGATTCGATCCAATTAGAAATTGAGTAGAAATAAATGAATGCAAATCCCACCTGAAACTTGAAACTATGCCACGAGCCCAATGTATTGGACTAAGACTCTTGTGCTCTGATTTGAATCATTAGATTGTTCAGAAAAATAGGAGAAATACACAAAGGTGTGAAAAGATTATTAAGGAATTTTTTGAAAATTTTTAAAAACTTTTCCTTGATTTCCTATTTCTCTCTTATTTTCTAATTAATCAAACAGAGCCTTAATTTCACAATCTTTGCTCCCCTAGTAGTCTTTGGTTAAGAGATCTGAACAGATCAGATAGAATGAAATTCAATTATATACTATCAAACTAACCATGAAATACATGATTGCTCTAAACCATGCACCAACCTCAAATGTTAAGACTTAAACCGGATTACCATTAAAAAATAGGGCACCCTTCTTGATGAGAGCATTAAACCGGATTATCAGTTAGTACAAGGTTCGTTAGAACACCATTCAAATAGTCTTTACAGTTTTGCAATAGGACCTATATACTTTATTTCATGGGAGATATCTTTAGTGACAGTACACTTTATCTTGGGAACATCAATATTGTCTGAGAGACTTGAGCACATGTCTCCATACAAAGCTTCAAATAAACTATCTTTTGTTCACTGACCAAGTTAGTAGTACTCTGCAAGACCAACATTTATTTGATTATTACATTACCTCAAACATACATTGTGTTGGATTTTAATCTCATAAGAGATTAAATCCAATGGGTTTGATTGGCCAATTACATGAGAAATTGCACCTGCACACTTGATTGGAAAAATAGCTTTTCTTTTACAAAACCCAATTTTGAACTTGTCCCACATTGGAAAGTTATAAGCTTTGTTTTCAGTATTTTAATAGGAGCTGATTTACATTCCTTAGAAATAGAAGATGAGAGTATGGGGGTTTGATACCGTGCAATGTGTGTGCATGCGCATGCAAGGCGCAATGAGGCACACTTTGCTCGCACATTGCGCGCACCCGCGTGGCTTGCGAAGGTTAACTTTGGTTTTGGTGCAATGCTGACCGTTGATGAGATCAACGGTCACCATTCGATCGGGTGTGATCAAGAGGCACAATTCAAAGTTAACAGTCATTAACTGTAAACTACCTTTTAAATAATCACAATGTTTAAAATTGTGACTGTTCAAGGTGCCTTCTCTGAACCAACACCTACCTTTTCTTCATACCTCTTCATAAACTATTTAAGGAGCTTGAATCAAACTTCAAAAACACACATTTTCGAAACCCACTTTTTCTCTCTCTCTCTCTCAATCCGGTCTGCTACAGTCTCACAGAAGGTTTCTTCGGAGATTTTTCAACTTTACTGGTTGCAGATTCTCGCCCAAGGCTCTATTGTATCTTAAGAACGGATTTTCCTATAACCCAATAGCAAACTCAGTGAAACTGAGTAGGGGCAAATAACATTCTAAAGACAATGTCTTTAGACACGCCTCAGAGGCTTCTCCTCCAAAGTTACAGTGACCCCATTTACCAACAATTTTAGAACGTTATTCTGTAATGGAGGTGGAAGCAAGCATGACTTCGGTCAAGATGATGAACCAAGATCTTGTTCAACTGGACCAGTTTGATGGAGCAAACTTTAGCCGATGGCAAGACAAGATGATCTTCTTTCTGACCACACTAAAACTATACTATTTGCTGGAACCGAATATGCAATCACTTCCTAAACCCACTGACAAAGACTCAGAAAAACTAAAGAAGAAAATAGAAAAATGAGAAGATGACTCACTTCTGTGCTGAGAAGACATACTGAATGCCTTATCAGACCGACTCTACAACTTCTACAAGGAACTTACATTTCCAAAAGAAATCTGGAAGACCCTGGAATTCAAATACAAGGTGCAAGAAGTAGGTACAAATAAGTATCTTATTGCAGAATACTTTGACTTCACCATGAATGACTATAAACCCATACTAGAGCAAGTTCATGAACTACAGGTGATAGTCAACAAAATTCGATCCTTTGACATCATCCTTCCTGAATCTTTCCAAGTGGGAGTAATCATTGCCAAACTTCCACCCTCTTGGAAGGATTACAGGAAGAAGCTTCTACACAAGGTTGAAGAACTTACCTTGGAGCAAATTCAACAACACCTTCGTATTGAAGAAGATTCTCGGATTAGAGACAGTAAGGATAAGACCCTGGCCGGTATGCTGAACTCTAAGGTCAATTTTGTGGAAAACGGATCGAAGAAGATTAAACCTGCATTACAAGTAAAGAAGAAGTATGGGAACTTCAAGAAGAGCAACAATAAGAAATGATCCTGCTATGTTTATGGAAAGAAGAGGCATTATGCCCGAGTCTGCCGACATTGGAAAGGCAGAACCAAGTCTGCAAACATGGTAGAAGACAATCTACTGGCCATGATTACTGAAGTCAACATGGCAGAATTGTCTTCTGGATGGTGGTTTGACTAAGGCGCCACAGATGGAAAATCAAGCATGCGCCAAAGTTGTTGGAAGAGGCAGTGTAGAGTTAAACTTCACCTCTGGAAAGATACTAACTCTCCTGAATGTTCTCCATGTTCCTGACATTAGAAAGAACTTGGTCTTAATAAATCTTGTCTGTAAGAGGGGATTCAAAGTTGTTTTTGAATCCGACAAACTAATCTTATCCAAGAATGGGATGTTTGTTGGAAAGGGATATTGTTGTAATGGTATATTCAAATTAAGTATTAATGAAGGAAAAGTTTCTGCTTATATTGTTGATTCTTTCTCTTTATGGCATGATATATTACCACACTTGAATTTTAAATCCATAAAGAACATGAGTGGTGCATATTTGCTACACTAGCAAGTGCACTAGCCGCACAAGTAATAGAGTGATGAATAGAGTATCACTCCCACGAGGACTTTTACAGCAACTACTAATAATATATTAGCCATCTATTATCTGATCAGTTGAAATTTAAATCTAATTCAAATATAAAATTCTAACTGCAAAACTAGCACTAACAAATTTGATCAAGCACCTTGCAAGCAAATTGAGAAGACAAACTAACTATGCACAAAATTGATTCAACAATTAGATCTCTAGGTCATTCGATTAGATTAGGATTCAACCTTGGTTTGGTGAAACCCCAAGGCAATGAACAACCTCTCTCAAGCACATGTTCATTCTATGCATGAGTGATGATTCTTCTATCTCTAGCAAGAATCTAATCTCCATGCATGCATTAAGATCTAGAAATTCTAGGGCATCATTTCAGATTTGAATGATCACCAACCGAATTGTGCAAGTTATCTCTAACATTGCACTCAATTCGGTTCTTGATTAGAATTTCTGAAATCTTAAAGTCTTTCTCAAGCACTCTAGGATTTCCAAGGAACAAATCGGCCAAACTGAGTTAAAGTTACCTGAATTMTCTCTCAAKYAATTCAGATATTACAATTTCATGATCTGAAATTACAGATCTGAGATTAC
The DNA here is from genome assembly GCF_000365185.1 of Nelumbo nucifera. The sequence goes on from NW_010729182.1 coordinate 367,100, forward strand.
AAAATAGCAATTCAGACCTTTTAAGTTCATGATCTGAAATTACAGATCTGAGATTACAAGATAGCAGCTCGGCTAATAGTTCTACAATTGAATTTATAATCAAGAAACATCAAAATTGAATCTAATTCATTCGAATAACCCTAGAGAACTAATTACAGATCTGAATTTACATAAAACATCATTCAATTACAGCAAGAAAAATTGAATTAATGGAGAAAATAAACATGAAATCCCTAGCTGAATTCAATTACCACTTGTGCAGAAATCAAGGAAGAAGGCAACCTAGATTGATCTCCTCCAATGGCTTCTTCTTCAAATTCAAAATCAGCTTCTTCTTCTCTTGAATATTCTTGAATCTTCTTCTCTCTTCTCCTCTTTTGTGCCTATCTTTCTCTTCTCCTCCAAAAGGATTTTCGCCCAAAAGGTTTTTGACCCCTTTTTCCTCTTTCTCTCCCCCTTTTATAGTTTTTTCTTCAGCCTTCTCTCCAGCTGTGTGGTTCCAGATAATTCAGGACTGATTTTGACATCGATGCAGTCCGTGTCTATCAAAACTCAAAACCTAACTTTTCCTTTTCTTTCCAATGCATCTTGAATCATCTCAATCGGAGTCCGGATGAGAGAGTTATGCCTAAATTACGACGCGATGACAAAACTGTCCCGAATTACCCGATTGGCCTTGTTTTTCACTTAATGCCTCATTTCTCTCTTCAAGAAAGTTTGCTGCCTTTAGTCTCCTTGGGTTGCACTTTGGGCTGCTCTTGAGTTGTAAATGGGCCTCACTCCTTGTTGGGCCGAATGGGCTCTTTTGGAAGGCTGTGGCTAGGCTCTCTCTTTGGGCATCTCCCAAAGAGGGCAGCATGGTTTCATGGGCCAAATGACCCTCCTTTGACCTCTCAGCTGGGCTTTTGTTCCAACTGGGCTGAAGTGTTTCACTTTAGTTCATTTTTCTTGATTTTATGCTCTCTTTCTCCTAAGTTGGTCTTCCTTGATCATTTCCTAAAATTAAGCTGAACTGGGGTAAAACTTTACACAAATCAACACCAAAATCATGCATAAAACATCCGAATTTATATGTAATTTATGCATACATCAATGAGAAAACTTGGTATAATTGCTTCAGTAATGAATCAACTGAAAAATGTGAGATATGCGTAAAATATAAAATGGGTAAGAAACATTTCCCTAGTGTTGAGAGAAATTATCAACTTGTAGAATTAATTCATTATGATATTTGTGAACTCAATAGTGTATTAACTAAAGGAGGTAAGAGATACTTCATAACATTTATAGATGACTTTTCTAGGTATACCTATGTCTACCTTATGAGAACTAAGGATGAAGCTTTTGACTTGTTTAAATTGTACAAGATTGAAGTTGAAAATCAAATAGAAGAGAAAATTAAAATCCTTAGAAGTGATAGGGGTGCTGAATACTTTAAAAATGAGTTTAATTCTTTTTGTAAAGAATTTGGAATAATACATTAATGTTATGCTCCCTATATCCCTCAACATGATAAACTACATGTTGTTAAAAGTTAATGCACCCTTAAACCTGTGGGGAAAGCATTCCTAACAGCCTGACATTTACATAACAAAATTGTTTCTAGAGTTAATAACAAATGCCCATATTAATAACTAATTTAGCATATCTAAAAGTGTGGGGGTGTTTAGCATATTATAGAGTTCTAGATCCTAAAATAACTAAGTTAGGACTCAAAGCTAAGAGAAATATGTTTGTTGGATATGCAGAACATAGCAAGGCCTATAGGCTTCTAGACTTAGAGTCCAACATWATAATTGAAACTAGAGATGTTGAATTCTTTGAAAATAAATTGTGTTCTGAATCTACAGAAAATGAATCCATAGAAAATACAGAGAACTTGAAAGAGAAACTTGATCTCAATACTTGTTGATAATAATGAGACTGAAAGAAGAAATGACACAACTGTAACACCTACAATAGGGCCTAGAAGAAGTCAAAGACAAAGAACAGAGAAACACTTAGGTTAAAATTTTATCTCTACTCAGTCAATTGTATTTTTGGTTGAGGCTAATAGGGAGAAGATTTCAAATAAGATACCCATTGTCCTGAACATTGAAAATGATCCAAAAACCTACAATGAGGCCATGACCTCTAGAGATGCTGCATTTTGGAAGGAAGCTATAAATGATGAAATGGATTCAATAATGTCAAATAACACATGGGTACTAATATACCTACCTCTAGGATCAAAACCAATAAAATGTAAATGGGTGTTTAGAAGAAAATACAACACTGATGAAACAGTACAAACTTTTAAGGCTAGATTGGTAGCCAAAGGATTTAGTCAAAAGGAAGGGATTGATTACTTTGACACGTATGCACCAGTGGGTAGAACAACTTCTATTAGAACACTCGTAGCATTAGCATCCATTTATCACTTATCTATTCATCAAATGGATGTTAAAACTACTTTCTTAAATGGTGATTTAATATGGAACAACCAAAAGGATTTGTTCTTCCTGGAAATGAGAAGAAAGTCTGTAAACTGGTTAAATCACTATATGGATTAAAACAAGCACTTAAATAGTGACATAAAAAATTTGATTCTTGCAATCTAGCTTTTGGTTTTAAACATAATAGTGTTGATAGATGCATCTACTCAAAATTCACTAAAAATTATGGAGTAATTGTATGTCTTTATGTTGATGATATGCTTATTGTGGGTACAAATATGGTTGGCATAAATGAAACTAAAAACTACTTATCCTTTGTCTTCAAGATGAAAGATTTAGGAGAAGTAGATACCATTTTGGGAATAAAAGTTAAAAAGCAATTGCACAACTTGGGTATGGTAGTGCAATTGAAAGCTTGATGTATGCTATGCTTTGTACTAGACCTGATATTGCATTTGCAGTAAGTAAAATTAGTCAGTTTACAAGTAATCCCGGTGCAGAGCACTAGAAGGCAATCAGGAGAGTTCTTGGGTATCTCAAGAGAACCTTGGAACTTGACTTGTTTTACTGTGATTATCCCGCTGTACTAGAAGGATACACTGATACAAGTTGGATTACCGGTAATGGAGATAACAAGTCCAATTTGGATGGATTTTCGTCCTTGGTGGGGGTGCGATATCTTGGGCGTCCAAGAGACAAACTTGTATATCTCACTCAATCATGGAATTCGAATTCATAGCCTTGGCGGCTGCTGGAAAAAGAGGCTGAATGGATTTGGAATTTATTATTGGATATAAAACTTTGGCTTAGTCCTATGCCTCAAATTTCCATTTACTGTGATAGTGAGGCAATTCTGTCAAGAGCCTACAATGGTACCTATAATGGTAAGTGCAGACATATAAGTCTGAGACACGAATTTGTTAGGCAACTGATTCAAGATGGAGTTATCACTATAACCTATGTGAGGTCAAGTAAAAACTTGGTTGATCCTCTTACCAAGGGCTTGGCCAGAGAATTGGTAAGAATGACAACCAAAGAAATGTGATTAAAACCCTTTACTTAGTCACCTGTAATGGTAACCCGACCTGAACTGAAAAACCATTAGTATCGGGTTTAATGGATAACAACAAGTTACAACAATGTGACTGTAAGCACTGACATTGAGAAATTTCCCATCACAACATAAACAATGTTGTCCATTATGATGAGAAGTTGTGTTAAACTCTTAATAAAGTTATGAAATGTGTCAAATAACGGAACACATAGTGGAACTTCACCTATCTGAACATAGAAGTGGTGCCGCTTTTCATGAGAGTTTGGGTTTGCTCTCGGGATTGTTAATGAAACCAGGAAAGAAGCACATGGCCATAACAGTGCTGAGTAAAACTTGAAACTCTTGCAGAGACTGGACATTTTTGTGTGTATGGGTGACTTCGGTCTATGTTGAAAGTAATTGGTTTAAGATCTTACCACCAATAAATTTGACAAAGCTCTAAGATATCTATACTAACAAAAGGTTTAAGTTGATAAACACCTTTTGTATGCATAACTGGACACGTGATTGAAAAATTAGCTTTTCTCTTACAAAACCCAGTTTTGAACTTGTCCCACATTAGAAAATTATAAGCTTTGTTTTTAGTATTTTAATAGGAGCTGATTTACACTCCTTAGAAATAGAAGATGAGAGTATGGGGGTTTAATACCGCGCAATGCGCACGCGTGTGTGTGCGAGGTGCAATGAGGCGCTTTAGAGGCGCACTTTGCTCGCACATTGTGTGCATCCGCATGGTTCACGAAGGACAACTTTAGTTTTGGTGCAATGCTTACTGTTAATGAGATCAATGGTCACCATTCGATCGGGTGTGATCAAGAGACACCATTCACAGTTAATAGTCATTAAATATTAACTATTAACTACTTTTTAAACAGTCACAATGTTTGAAATTGTGACTTTTCAAGGTGCCTTTTCTGAACCAGCACCTACATTTTGTTCATACCTCTTCATAAACTATTTAAGGAGCATGAATCAGAATTCAAAAACATATATTTTCGAAATCCACTTTCTCTCTCTCTCTCAGTCCGGTCTGTTATAGTCTCACAGAAGGTTTCTTCGGAGATTCTTCAACCTTGCTTGTTGTAGATTCTCACCCAAGGCTCTGTTGTATCCTGTGAACGGATTTGTGTGTAACCCAATAGCAAACTCAGTGAAACTAAGTGGGGGCAAGTAACGTTCTAAAGACATCGTTTTCAGATGCGCCTCAGAGCTTCTCCTCCAAAGTTACAGTGACCCTATTTACCAACACATTGTCCTTTCCAAAACATCAAATGAAAGACCCAACATTGAATGAACCTGAATGGACCCACTTTGGAGATTTGCAAGATGAAATGCAACTATGCAATGCTTTCTTAGGTCCCATTTGATTCGCCGGAATAGAGGTTCGGAATCAGAATCGGAATGGCCTATTCTGATTCCAGTTGTTTTGTTGGACATAATGAATCAGAATCCCATTTTCATTCTTGTTGGATTGGCATTCCCCCATTCAAGGGAATGACCATTCTCTGCCTCTCCCTTGGGAATGAAATCTCATTTCTGTTGATTCTAATTTCCATTCCCATTTTTATCTGAACCAAATATACTATGGGAATAGACTATTTTGATTCCAATTCCAAAAGATTTCGATTTTGATTTTGGTTTTGATTCCGATTCCAACTGTGAATCAAACGGACCCTCATTTCTTTTAAAGTTTTAATTACTAATTGAAATGCTTGATGGAAGTAGACTTATTCATGAGCTGGGCTTTGAGCCCAATTTTACACTCTCTTGGGCTTGGACTTTGGGCCGAATCAGCCCATTAAAATTTTGACAAAAGCCAAGCCCGAACCCAGCCCATAAACAGGTCTAGATGGAAGTAGAGAATATAAGAGCAACTCCCATAGTAGATGATGCCTTAGAACTAGCACATGCCTTCTTTCCTAGACGAATAATAAAATACCACATCAGCTTTGTCTACGCAGGTAGAGCCTCTGTACATATCAGGTTGACATGGACAAATGGTTTCAAGCTAGAGTGAGACTGTGGAGAGACCAATTAATAGACGAAGGAAACATGAAAAGTAGTCAAAAAAAAAGGACAAGGAGCAATGGCACATGCAGATGCAGCTAAGAGTCTGAGACAAGTCCTCCAAGCTAGCTACTTTATCAAAACATCTCTCTCCCCTTCTTATATGCATGCATGTGGGATCCATTTAAATCTTTAAGGTGGGGCTCCCTGTTAGGGGTGTCAATTGAACTGGAAGTGGTCCAATCCGGTCCAGTCCAACGTGAGTCCATTACAAATAGATCTGGTCCAGTCCAGTCCAATGAATATTTTGGACCAATCCATTGACTGTTCAATCTATTCAAATTCCTGATAATTTATATTGGTTTCAACTCAAACATGGTTCATTGACACCTATGTTCTTATCTTCTATCAATGGACCAGATATTGGCTCAATCCAATATAAATTCATTATGGACGGACCAGGTCCAATCCAATATGTCATATTGGTTTGTGCAGTCCGTCCAAATTTAATGTCTTATTGGTCTGTCCAGTCTATCCAAATGGATTTTGATTTGGATTGAGTACAACCCAAAACCGGTCCATTGACACCCCAACTCCCTATTGAGGGTCCCTTCTAAAAATAAAACTATGGGGACCTATGCGATGTGTGGGCTTTGTTAAGCGAAAGAGAAATAATAGAAATGCATCAAAGATACACAATTGTTTTATATTTTAACTTTTTAAATAATTAATAACTATTTACATTTTATATAATACTTTTAATAATTTTTACAAAAATACTAATTTGACCCAATTCGACTTGTGTTGGTTGGTTTATAATATTTCCGATCAGCTTTGGTTCAACAATTCCCAACCTGACTAGGTTGGGTAAGTTTTATTTTGGCCATTTGTAAACTGAACTAACTTGCATATTATATATTAATATTTTATATTTTAAATATATTTTTAATAGGGATTGTGGGAAAACTCCCATATTCCTTAGTCTAAAATAGATTATATCATAAATTTAATTCTTTAATTTATTTTTTAAAAATGCCACTATAATTGTTTAAATTTAAACTTAATTTTTTAGTTTAAATCTTTTGAACAACCAACCAAACTAAAAATTGACCTAAACCTTTACGATCCAAGTTGGTCGATTTTCACTATTGGTTAGTGACCAAGTCGATTTGGTTGGCCAAACAACCTGCAATCAAATGAACCAATTAGTGAACACTCATAATTTTAGCTAAGTTAATATTCTAATATCTAATAAATAATAATAGTTTAATCTCCAATAGTTATTGTAAATCTATAGCGAAAATACACAATTATTGAAAATAAATTTATAATGAAAATACAATACAAAACTAATAAAAATACAATAAATACTAAAATTATATTAAATTAGTCAATAAATAGTGTATTCTAAAATAATAGTTTAATCTTTAATTAATAAATTATAACTAAAATACATGATTACTAAAAATAAATTTATAACAAAACTACAATAAATACAATATGTTAAATTTAAAAAGTTAAATAATAGTAGTTTAATCTCCAACAATTAAAGAAGATTTTCTATTAAATAACATAACAAAAAAAGATTTATACATAATTATTGAAAATATGTTTATCACAAAAAACAATAAATACTTACTAAAAATATAATAAATATTAATTATAATATTTATAAATATAAAATAAATATAGATTCAGATTTTAAAATTATTATTAATAAATATTAATTTTTTGAAATATATTTTCTAGAATTATTAATTGATATAAGTGAAATTACTTTACAATATTACAAATTATTCAAGAATATAATATTAAATTGAATCTATCAAATCTAATAATCTACATTTATATAAAAAAATTTAATTTTAGAAATTTATAGAAATAAAAATGTTAATAATGAAATAATGATTTTAGTAGTTAAAAATTGTGAATTTGCATATGATATGTATCTTAGAAATTTTAATAATGTGATATAATTAGGTTGAGATTATATATTTTATAAATCATTAATTGATATTTTAATTTACATTTGATAATTTAATACTTAGCTGACTTCTTTGTTAATGTAAAAATGTAAAAATAGTAAAATAGAAAATAACTGATATAATAATTAAAATATAATAAGAGTACATGTTTTGCATTTTAGATTCTTGATTAATACATTATCAATAAAAATGTTTGATATCTATGCATCCTGTTATATTAATTTTAATATATTCTTTCATATACATCATTAAAATATATATTTTATCTGGATTTATATATTATTTGTTGTTATTTGCATCGTTTCCGAACACTGTCATAGGAAATATTATCCCAACTTCAAGACCTGTAGACTATCCTCATCCATGTGGCTTACATTGAGAATCTTTGGGTTTAAGTCTTGTTTTGGGTAAATATGTTATCCGGGAGAGTACCAATAGCACGTACTAAAAATCATAATAGCCTATGGCAAGGTAAGAGGTTAATAAGCTGATTTCGACATTGAAAGTGGAGGTATTGTCCCCAAATGAGGAAGACTAATGACAATTGGGCCATTTTGTCTTGCGAATATTTGAACTAGAAGATCAGTTAGATCAGATGGAGTAGTAGTAGAAGGAGCAACTAGATCGAATGAAGTAGAAGTAGGATCACCTGTTCTACTGGATGCAAAGCCAATTTGTGTTGACCCTATGTATTTTGATGATAACAAACGTATTTATATCTAAATTATCTGACACGATATCCAATATTTAACTCATAAAAAATACTTAATTGACACTAAATTAATTTGAATTTTATTATAGATGATAATAAAACCAAACACTATATTCATTATCAAGTCCACTTGGATAAGGTTGAGGGTTGAGTTAGTCCGTTGTAAAATTGTAATTCACATGCACGGGGTGGAGTACTGATTTACTAACTGAATTTGACACGGATTTCGATTTATGCGGTGGAAAGATCCATAAAAACCCCTAATTAATAAAATATGTGGACAAGAGTCTTGAAATTTTCAGTGCTGCTCCCTCCGGGCCCCACGGCCTTTTTTTCAATCTCACTGAGGGCCCCAACCTTCTCCCTAATTTTGGTCCCTTCATCCTTCGACAAAATCAGATCCAGAGCGTTCACTACTCCATCCCTCGTAAACACCCCACCCTCAATCTCGACCCCAATCCTCCATACATCGGATACCATCCGTCCGTTCAGCTTTTGATCTCCGTACAACGGACGATAGACCATCGGTACTCCACCGGCGATGCTCTCCGTCACCGAGTTCCACCCACAGTGCGACACGAAGACGCCAACGGCCGGATGCTCGAGAATGAGCTTTTGTGGGGCCCACGGGACTAGTACTCCCTTCCCTCTGGTTCTTTCCACGAACCCAGTTGGGAGGTGCTCCTGGAACTTCTCTCTGAGCGACCACAGAAACGGTGCGCCCTTTGCCTCCAAGCCTTCCGCAATGGCGGCCAGCTCTTCCGGCTGGGGTGTCGTCATCGTGCCGAAGCTCAAGTACACCACTGAGTGGGTCCGTTGCTGGTCCAACCACGGGAGACAACCGGTTTCATCCGGACCGGATGGAGGTGGAGTCAAGATGGCAAAGGGCCCCACTGTGAGGCATTTATATAGTTTCGACTTCAGATCATCAAAAATGGTGGGCTCCAGCTCCCGAAAGGAATTAACGACAACTGCGGCAGCACGTGGCAGCATCTTCCCCATTTGACACAACATACTGGCGAAGGGCGAGTCCAAGTTCCCGGTAATGATCCCTTCCGGCAAGTCCCCAACACGCAACGGTGGCAGCCCCGGAATGGATTCCAGCGGCTGGTCCTCATTCCCGACTATACTTGCTTTAGTGCCAACCGTTGATCCACATTTTTCACCAGTGGAGCCCACATGAGTCATGTGGCGGATGAAATCAGTGTAGTAGTGAGTCGAAAGAGAGCAGAGCCCAGCCGTCCAAAGTGGGACCCAGGGAACACCGAGCTCATCGGCAATATCAGCCGCGAACCACAGAAAAGCATCGCTCAACACGCATGTGAACTGCCTTGAAGTTGCCCTGGCCTCCTCCAGAGCCTTCTTGAAGTTATCCGGCGATGCTTTGAGAAACAACCCGATAGCTTCTACTGGGTACCTCGGAAGTTGGTCGCCGGCGGGAATCCCGTCTGCAACATCATAGTTTCTGATGTTATCGTGGAGGTGGTCTCTGCCGAAGACAGAGCAGTTCGACTTTGCCGTACTGAAGAAGGAGAAGGTTACGTCTGGGGCAGCAACTGCTAACCTGCGGGTGAGGTTGAGGAGAGCGGCTGCGTGGGCACCGAACGGGAAAGCCAAGACGGCTACATGAGGTTTAGTAGTTTTGCTTTGGTGAAGAACTTCAGCCATCGTAGAGCAGAGCGCAGCTGAGTTGAGTGATGGTCGGAGCTCAGTCCAAAGAAATGGTCCGAAATGCATGCGTAGATTGAAGTAACTCTGCAGCAGCAGATATATAGACCATATCGGCATTAAATTATCGGTGCTTATTCCCAGCTATCATTAATAAAAAAGAAGGCTTTGATTTATTATTAGTGGTTGTAGCGGTAGCGATGTGAGGGTAGTGTAAATAAAGAAATAAATTATATATCTCCATTAGGTTGCAATTTGGCAGGTCCATTACCGATTCAACCCAAAATTTTATACAGGTTAGACTTAGATTTTCGGTCTTTCGATTGGGTTCATTGACCAACCCAAGCTCAGATCGGGCCCAAGCCAAACCCGAGTGCATCAAGTTACAGGGCGGGCTGGGCTCGGGTTGAAAAAATCGGGTTTAATTTCAGCCTTGAGCCTTAAGTCTAAATGTTTGAGCCGGGCCTGGGCCTGGGCCTGGGATGACCATAAACATGGTCAAATATGCCCAACTTACACCTAGACCTGTTTATGGGCCTGGCTGGGCCAGGCTCGGGCCAGGTTTTCACTTGTCATTAATGAAAATATACTAGGCCCGAGCCCAAGCCCGGCCCGTCCAACGGGCCTATAACTTGGGCCTGAGCCCGGCCCTGGTAAAAAGCCCGAAACTCGAGCATGAGCCCGAGCCCGAAGCCTGACCTAATTGAAAAAAACAGATAGTATTTTTTTTCTATTTAAATGAACAATAGGCCTACAAGATGGTATTTTTCCCTTTCTTTTATATTTTAAAACATAATTTTACATTCTTAAATAAAAAAATTTATTCATCGGGCCGGGCCGGGCTTTTTGGCCCGACTTTAAACCTGCAAGCCTATAAGCATATTCAAGTCCGTCCGAAAATCGGGCCGGGCCGAGCCGGCTCGTCAGGCCACCCGGCCCATGAACAAGTCTACTTACACCCCTATCTCCTATAAACAGAGAGAGTTGTAGCATGCTCTATAGACGCTCCACATAACACTCTGATCGTGCATTGGAAACATCTTTGAAATGTTTCTAATACATGGTTGGCATGTGCTGTAAAGTACCTGTAGAGTATAAATGTGAAGTCCTAAGGATGGGAGATGCATGGAAAAAGAAGCGATGGACTGTGGGGTGGATATAGAACGTACTTAGTGGGGACACTTGGATATGCTAGTTGCCATATTTTATGCAACCAATCACGTGAATACATGAGTACCGTTCCATATACATGAGCGAACTTCATAGGACCAACAAAGGCATGAGCAACCTAATTCGCCTACCTTTTGACAAAATAAAAAAGAAACGTTAATATCATGAACTTCACTGACCCAATGACCCCTGTGATATGATCGAATTGTTGATTCATTCAATAATTTTTGGCCGGTTTTTTATAATTATTTTTTGATAAGCCATATATTTAAACCAAACAATCGAATCATTAATCCAAAAACCAATAGCCAAAATGGTTTCGATTCTGAATTAATTTTTAAAACCTTATGAAAACCTCATTGCACAAATGAATATCACAGAGAACTAGCAACCTCATAACGGACGGGAATCTTTTCGAACTCACAATATCGTGCTAGCAAGAGGAAAATAGATTCTCGCTAGATCAAGTGCGATCCAGTAATGAACTATCTCTCTCCCAAATTGAAGAAAATACGATCTTGCTAAGACAAGCGAGATCTAAAATTTGAGGCTAACAGCTACTATGATCTCATGACAATTGGCAAAATGGGTCATACACGACTCATATTAAAGATTGCATTGCTTGGGAGCGTTCTCAAGGTAAGACACACGACTACCTACCTCAGGGAGACCATGCTTGGTTGTACTTAATTTCTATGCATACACGCGTCAATCCTTGAGTGGCCTCTAAGAACATGTTTCTAGCATGTTTGTTAAAGTAACAAAGATTGTAGAATATACAATTCCATGCATGTATAGCTTGGCTCCCTAACTCTATAAACACCGGGTGAGGACCTTGAGAGAGGGATCCTTTCCCTAAGCCATTTTCACCCTAATTCCCTTCTGATAGTTTTTTTTCACCTTTAGGCTGTGTTTGGAAATGATGCAAAGGGAGTGTAAATCCTGGTTTAGGGTAATTTGCACTTATGTTCACTTTCGCCTATGTTTGGCAATATTACATTTATGTATTGACAAATGATAGAAATAGGGGTGGCCACAAGCCAAGCTCTTTACGAGATACTCGAGTTTGGCTTGGCTCAATTTCAACCGAGCTTCAAGTTGAGCTCTAGCCCAATTTATAGGCTCGTTTATTAATTGAGTTGAGCTCGAATATATATATATATATATATATATATATAATAAAGATCTAGAAAATAATATATAATAAAAATATTATAATTTTTTATTTTTAAATATCAAATAAAGAATATTTTTTATTTTTATAAAACATTTTTTCTCAAATCGAGCTCAAGCCCTGTACTACCTTGGTGAGTCGAGCTCGAGCCTCGTACTATTCGGCTTGGCTTGGCTCGAATCCACCCCTAAACAAAAGACACATTTTCCAATGCATATTTACATTGATAATAAGATGTAAAAGTACATTAATAAAAAAGAAGTAAATTTGCATTCAAGTGTGCATTTGATAAAAAAAGGCATATGCTTTATTGGAATTCGTGTTTGCATCCATTACAACAGTAAGAAGGTAAATTTGTCGATGCAAAACTAACCCAACTTTACAATTTATATGGATCATTTTACACTACATATTTTCATTCATACTTATTTGCATCGTTTCCAAACACAATCTTATGAAATATTATCCCAACTTCAAGACCTGTAGACTATCCTCGTCCATGTGGCTTACATTGAGAATCTTTGGGTTTAAGTCTTGTTTTGGGTAAATATGCTATCAGGGAGAGTACCAATAGCACGTACTAATAATCATAATAGCCTATGGAAAGGGAAGAGGTTAATAAGCTGATTTCGACATTGGAAGTGGAGGTATTGTCCCCAAATGAGGAAGACTAATGACAATTGGGCCATGCTGTCTAGCAAAGTAATTGAGCTAGAAGATCAGCTAGATCAGATGGAGTAGTAGTAGAAGGAGCAACTAGATCGAATGAAGTAGAAGTAGGATCACCTATTCTACTGGATGCAAAGCTAGTTTGTGTTGACCCTATGTGTTTTGATGATAACAAACTTGATGAGGGGTAATTTGGTCATCCAAATTATATCACGACACGTGGCATCCCTGGACACCTAGATGACACCTCAACACTAAGTAAGCAAACCACCTCGGTGGAGCAACTAGCAGCACCTCGTCCAGGGCCAACCTATAGTGCAGGCCAACCAAAGGTACCTTGGTGTAAGGAGCGACTTCCTTCGAGGACTGGCCGAGCTAACTTGGGAATAGGTAGCATCCTACGAGGTGTGCTCACCAACTTACTCATTGATCCCATTATCAGGACCGAATTCTTTGGGAGTAGCACCGCTCAACCGTTAAGCCCACCTACTTGCATCACCCGCCTTAGAGCCGATTGAGTGGATCTTAGATCTCTCAACGGATTACGTAATTGACAATGATATTCTCTCCGAGCATAGCGGAAGCAGCTCTCCGAGAATCTCGAACCCGTTACGAAGGGCCTCCAGCCCCTCACACCCATATAAAGGCATCACTTTCCTAAAAGAAGGTATGTGCAATTTAGCTCTTATACACTCTGATCTTCTAACACTCTAATTCCTTCAAAAAATCTTAATTCACTGACTTAAGCATGAGAGTACCCACCTTAGGTAAAGCAACCCAGGCACTCTAATACTATTTCCTTGCAGGTCTCTCTAGAGAACTACATAGCTTGTTGATCAAACTAGCTCGGCATCCAAGCTACCTCCTAGCTTGGCTCCATTCAGCTCGACATCCGAGTCATCAGCTAGTAGGGAGCTGTCAGATCGTGCACCATAAATTGGCAYCTTCCATGGGATCACACAACAAAAAGTTGTAGTCTCATCTTGTTCTCTCATTCCTACCGATCTATTGGCTTCTTCAAGCAACCAACCTGCAAACA